>ONZH01018429.1:0-20270 GCA_900303285.1 Rhinella marina
CTGGGGCCGCTCATGTACTGCCCACACCGAGGATTGCGGGGCCTACCTCGGTCACGGTCTCTCAGACGTACTATGCCTCCTCCTCCTCCTCCGACCCCTCCTCCTCCACCGAATTACCATCCGTGGGCACGGCGCCTTCAGTCGGTAGCTCTAGGCGCAGCAGCAGTGCCGTGGGTAAGCGCCAGCAGGCGGTGCTCAAACTGCTGAGCTTAGGTGACAAAAGGCACACCGCCCAAGAGCTGTTACAGGGCATCACGGCGCAGACCGATGTGTGGCTGGCACCGCTGAACCTCAAGCCAGGCATGGTTGTGTGTGACAACGGGCGTAACCTGGTGGCGGCTCTGCAACTCGGCAGACTGACACATGTGCCATGCCTGGCCCACGTGTTCAATCTTATAGTTCAGCGGTTCCTCAAGACATACCCCAATCTGTCTGATTTGCTCACCAAGGTGCGCCGCATCTGTGCACATTTCCGCAAGTCTAGCACAGATGCTGCCACTCTCAGGGCAGCGCAGCGCCGCCTACAACTGCCCGCTCACCGACTGTTGTGCGACGTGCCCACGAGATGGAATTCCACATTAAACATGTTATCCAGAGTTTAACAGCAGCGCAGAGCGATTGTAGACTACCAGATGTCAACTTCCACCAGAACTGGTAGTCAGGTCTCTCAGATTCCTCAAGTCTACAATGAGGAGTGGACGTGGATGTCTGATACCTGCCAGGTGTTGAGCAACTTTGAGGAGTCAACACTGATGGTCAGCGGCGATGCCGCCATTATCAGCCTCGCCATCCCGCTGCTTTGCCTGTTGAAAAACTCACTGCTCAGCATCAAGTCGAATGCTTTGCGCTTGTCACAAGAGACGGTGGAGGAAGATACGTCGCTTGATAGCCAGAGCACCCTCCGGTCTGTTTCTCAGCGCGTATCGGAGGAGGGGGATGAGGATGAGGAGGAAGAGGAGGAGAATGTCGGCGAGATAGTAGAGGGTACCAGTGCTCAGTCCTTAACTCTTGAGTGTGTATGGGCTGAAGAGGAGGACTTGGAGGAGGAGGAGGAGGAGGAGGAAATGGACAGTCAGGTCAGTGAGGAGAGGGAATTCTTGCGTGTTTGGACTCTGGCGCACATGGCAGACTTCATGTTAGGCTGCCTATCCCGTGACCCTCGCGTTAGAAGAATTTTTTCAAACACCGATTACTGGGTGTTCACTCTCCTGGACCCACGGTACAAGCAGAACCTTTCAACTCTCATCCCTGCAGAGGAAAGAAGTATGAGAGTGAATAGGTATCAACAGGCCCTGGTGCACAAGCTGAAACAATTCTTCCCATCTGACGCTGCTAGCGGCAGAGGGCATGGTTCTGTGGGCCAAGTAGCGGGGGAGAGGAGGCGAGCAGGCAGCTTGTCCAGCACTGGCAGGGGAACGCTCTCCAAGGCCTTTGCCAGTTTTATGTCACCCCAGCAAGACACTGTCACCTGTCCCCAGTCTAGGCAGAGTAGGGGGGAGCTGTACAGAAAGATGGTGAGGGAGTACCTAGCTGACCATACCAACGTCCGGACCGATCACTCTGCTCCATACAACTACTGGGTTTCAAAGCTGGACACGTGGCCTGAACTGGCGCTGTACGCCTTGGAGGTGCTGGCCTGCCCTGCCGCTAGCGTTCTGTCAGAGCGGGTATTCAGTGCAGCTGGTGGCGTCATCACCGATAAGCGTACACGCCTGTCAACTGACAGCGCTGACAGGCTGACGCTTATTAAAATAAACAAAGCCTCGATTTCACCGGAATTCAAATCTCCTCCGGGGGAAAGCAGCTAAAGATTTAAATAACTTATGTATCCGATTCCTCCTCTCTACTCCTCCTCCTACTCCTCCTCCTCCTCCATATCGTCTTTGCCTAATGCTGACCTGCTATTTTTTAGAGGTCCAACTGGCACTCTTTTAGCACAATTTTTCAGGAGGGCCCCCTACAGGCCCTCTCTTCAAACAATTTTTCAGGAGGGCCCCCCTACAGGCCCTCTATTCCAACAATTTTTCCAGAGGTCCACCTACAGGCCCTCTATTCCAACAATTTTTCCAGAGGTCCACCTACAGGCCCTCTATTCCAACAATTTTTCCAGAGGTCCACCTACAGGCCCTCTATTCCAACAATTTTTCCAGAGGTCCACCTACATGCCCTCTATTCAAACAATTTTTCCGGAGGTCCACCTACAGGCCCTCTCTCCAATTCCAGTTCCAAGTTTTATTTGCGCATACTGCATACATTTTTATTTTTGGGATAGGTGTGAAAAATAATATTACTTGCGAATCTATATTGCCCAACATTGGATACGGTAGCAAGCAGAAGACCAAACACATGCTGCTCACAGGGTTCCGCAAATTCCTGGTCCACCCGCAAATTCCTTGTCCACAATGTCAAGGAGGACGAGGTTCTTTGGATGAGCAACAAGTCCTTCTGTACTGAAATCGCCGACAAAGTCTCCATCTAAGAACACACAGACCATTGTGGAGAGAGCGGCACAGCTCGCCATCAAAGTGAGGAACCCCAACGCCACACTGCGCAGAGAAGATAACGAATAAATATCTCTGTGGTTATTATTGCTAAATAAAAGTCAAATAAAGACCCCCAAAAATTCATCTGTTAATGTGCCTGATCCACCCAAGTTGAATCTGTCCCATCATGAGAAAGTCCCCCCCAAGGAGTCCCCACTGTAACTTGCTTCCCATACAACTACCTCACCCCCCGACACCTGTGTCTCGCCATTGTCCACCACCTCCTCAGACAACACTGGTAAATCCACACTGTCAGCACACTGAGACTGCAAAAGGTCTTGCGAATTGGGGCAGAGAATGTTCTGGGCTAGCACATCAGAGAAGGGGTGACTATGGGGTTCCAGGGAGTACGTGACCACATGAAATCTCCATCTAAAAAGTCATGCCACACTTGATCAATCTCATAATTTACGACTGTACCGGTTGATGCTAAATTTTTAAGTTGGGGTCCTGCGTTGTCATTCTAAATACATCCGGCTGTTGTCACCACCACACACGCTAGCCCCAGGGGGCACTCCTCTGGCTCTTCCACCAAAACCTCCTTGCCCCAGCCTGTCCCCCCACCTACAGGCCCACTCTCCAAACAATTGACGTCTTTTTCCTATCTTTCTCTCTCTCCAAACTATTTTTCCGGATAGCTGCCATATACGGTATTAAACTGAGAAGAATACAGAGAACACATGCTACACTTGATCAAGTTCATAATTTACGACTGTACCGCTTGATGCAACAGTTTTCAAAAATCCATTCTGGCTGTTGTCACCACCACACACGCTAGCCCAGGGGGCACTCCTCTGGCTCTTCCACCGAAACCTCCTTGCCCCAGCCTGCCCCCCACCTACAGGCCCACTCTACAAACAATTTAGCTGGATAGGGGACGTATCCGAAGTTGTACTCATGTTTGTTTTTGTTCTTCTTTTATCTGCCTCCTGACTTGTGATAGGCAGAGCATGGACACGTCCCCTTAGCTGCAGTGGGAAAGACACTCCCCTGGCCAGAGCAAGCTCTTTTTCCGTTTTCCGTGTTCGAAAAATCCCCAAGATAGGGGACGTATACGGTATTAAACTGAGAAGAATTGATACCATACGGGTTAAAGCAACAGTTTTCCCAAATCCATCTGGCTGTTGTCACCACCACACACACTAGCCCAGGGGGCACTCCTCTGGCTCTTCCAGCGAAACTTCCTTCCCCCCCACCTACATGCCCTCTCTCCAAACAATTTTCCCAGGTAGGGGGACGTATTAGATATTGTACTGATTCTGAATTGCCTTCTGCAATAGACGGGAATCAAACCCAGATCAACTGCTTGGGAAGCAGCTATGCTCACCACTATACCACCAGCAGGCACAGCAACTGATCAGAACAGATACTAAACTTGATTTTAGCTGCAGTGCCAGCATGAGCAGTGGTGTCACCTGCAGGCGGTGATGGACCTTCGTTGCACCTAGTTGGGTGCTTCCCTAACATGTGATGGGTATTTGTCTCGCCTTTCTTGGTCTGGGTGAGCACAATTGCCATGAGGGTAACCACCAGGCTGTTGCCTGAGGATTTGGGGTAATGGTGGGATTAAGCAGCCTCAGAGGCATCCATGCATGCTGCCCCTGCTGTTTCCTGTCCATTCCCGTGGTGTTTCCATCATTTTCTGAGGTTTCCAGGTTTTCAGGCAAACTTCCCTGTGAAGAGCTTTGGTCCCCCGCAAAAATGCTCGAGTCTCCCATTGACTTCAATGGGGTTCGTTACTCGAAACGAGCACCCGAGCATTTTAGTACTCGCTCATCTCTAGTCACTACAGTGATAATAATGTCGCATTTCTAAATATTTTTTTAGGAGACATGAAGTACAGAGTCGAGGGTGGGGGTATGCAGTCTCCATTACTGCAGCCCCATATTACCACAGTCTGTCTTGTCCGTCCTCTGTGCTTCACGTGAACTCCATTTCTACAGAGATTCATCATTCTTCAGACATAGCTCATATTAAACTGTGTTCATTATCATACTTCCTGACAGGCAGAGCAGAGAGGAGGATGAAGCAGCTCTTTAGCTCAGTGTTGAGAAGTAACTTGTCCTGTTGTGTGATTAGGACAGGTTTTGTGTGTACTAATAGGAAGGCGGACATTTTATTTCTCCTAATGATTGCTCCCCAGACAAAATGAACCATTATAACTAATGAAAGGTATTTGGGAATATATTTATACTAAAGTAATATTTAGGTATTTTCATTTTCTTCATTCCCGGAGAATCTCATTAATCAATTTAATAATGTCACTAAGGGGTTAAAAATGCAATAGTGTCCCCTGAGTTGTGCACCAACAAGATTTACTGCAGACACAAATTAAAAATCTGCAATAAAAAAGTGACATTTTGGGGAGGGTTTTCCCAGTTTTAAGATGACTGTAAGAGGCTAAAATAAATGTTTCCTGATTTCCTGTAATGCAGGGCTTGTCTCTGGTTAGCTGTATGTAAGAGGATACACACTACTCTGGGGTAGTTGGGGAGGTTATGTGCATTCTGATTGGTCTTGTCTGTTTCTGGTTAGCTGTATGTGAGAGGATACACCCTGCGCTGGGGTTGTGGGGGAAAGTTATTTGAATTCTGATTGGTCTTGTCTGTCTCTGGTTAGCTGTTTATGAGAGTATATATACTGCTCTGGGGTAGTGGGGGAGGTTATCTGCATTTTGATTGGTCTTGTCTGTCTCTGGTTAGATGTATATGAGAGGATATATACTTCTCTGGGGTAGTGTGGGAAGTTATCTGCATTCTGATTGGTCTTGTCTGTCTCTGGTTAGCTGTATGTGAGAGGATACACACTGCTCTGGGGTAGTGGGGGGAATTTATTTGCATTCTGATTGGTCTTGTCTGACTGGTTAGCTGTATATGAGAGGATATATACTGCTCTGGGGTAGTGTGGGAAGTTATCTGCATTGTGATTGGTCTTGTCTGTCTGGTTAGCTGTATGTGAGAGGATACACAATGCTCTGTGGTAGTGAGGGAAGTTATCTGCATTCTGATTGGTCTTGCTTTTTTGATAGTTCATGTGAGGAGAGCAAGGGGTTATGGGAAGTGGGGGAAATACATGATGGCCTCAAGGACAGGGCAAAGATCACCACAGGAAGTGCAGCAGAGGCCATTTTAGAAAGATGCTTAAATAGAGGCACAGAGAAATAGGGTTGCTAAAGGCTGAATACAGATATCAGAAAGGTAAAATTGACTGAAAAATAAAGCTTCATAAATATCTTCCCTTCAGCATCAAGTATGTTAGAAATTTGATTTATGGTAGTGAAATGGCAGTTACATTTTAAATATTTAACCATGACCCCATGATGTGTTTCAGCAACACCTTGGAGTCTTCAGAGAAATGGGGAACTTTTATTGTCTCCTGTAGCTAAGACTATTTAATCCTTGGGTGCCACATCATCAAAAAGCATTGTGTGTGACTGGTGGACAAATCTTAGCGCATGCTGTCGGACTTGAAAAATGTGACACTTCAACGCATCAGAGCACATACTCCCAGACTTACAAAACTCTGACATGTTAAGCGGGATATCTTAAAAGTCTACTTCCAGTAGTTAAACACTATGGCCAATTTTATATGAAACTAATACGTCAAACCATGTGTTATGCTTTGAGGAAAGCAAAGCTTCAAGGTTCAACTTATAAACACCTTGGATCTGTTTCTGCAGACTAGGCAGATGTTACATTTGTGTTTTTTTTCCCCCATTTACCACAGTGAACAATATACACCATATATACAGTGTCTTCTATATTAAATTGATATTTACCTTGGTATCAGTTTAAAGTGTTTGATACTCATGAAATGACCTTTAAAATGATAATACTGATGGTTTCTTATTAAAATTTAATGAAATATTATTTATTTAACTGCTACTTTTTACCATTTTCACTGCAACTTTATGAAACTACAAACATTCATTGAATACATTTCTCCTGGGGTGATCTGTACTTTGTAGTATCAATCTGAATTTTAAACTATGGATTGTAGAATGGTAAAAAGCATGCAAGAAGCAATGTCAAGTGATACTTTTGTTGGCTCACTTAGGTTAAATTGCAAAAATGTAATTCTCCTTCCGTCTCTTTTATATATTCTAATAACGTGAGATGAAATAGCTTAGACACCCGCACAGCACTATGCATAAATGAGCAGCAGATTATTATCACTCCAAGAAACCATAATATTTGTACAGTTTGGTCACCTGTCACATTCCTATTCATGCATAATAATTTGCATATCCAATTTACTTGACTTAGTGATAATAATCCATTGGTTATAATAGTGTCTATTGTATGGTGCTTCTATGTGTATAAATTACCGATTTTCAGCATGGACCTCTCTTAAATAAAATGTATATACCACATCTCTCTATGAGTTCAGTGGGTTGTGATGTAAAATTATGAAAGTACAGAGTACTAAAATATTCAAATGTTTAGCTTCAAACAACACAATGTATAATCTTACTTGTTTTAAAATACAATAGATAAATACAGAGATAGTTATTTTAAAGAGTATTGTTCTTCAAAGTATATCATATATCACCTATATATATAATGATAGGTGACTCCAGTCTTGCAGCATTGACTCTAAATCCACCTGAATCCTGTCTCAGCAGAGACTCATGCTAATTGGCTGCTGATGACCTGAGGTCAGAGAATACACATAGTCAGGAAACAGGCAAAGGTCAAAGCAGGCAGCGATCATGCACAGATATGAAACAAGTCTGATGTCAGGGCATACAGTGGAGGGTCAGAGTTGGAAAACAGGCAGAGGTCAGTACAGGGGCTGACAAATTAAATAGCATACCTTCACTGATTACTAGCCAGCTAGGAAACCTAAATCTCAGTCACCCTCTCATAAGGAAAAGTGCCTTAAATATCCTCAAGAGACAAGTCACTTGTATTGACCTTTTCATTACTGATTGAAGCCCACACCTGTTAGCATCTACACCACTGAAACATCTACTTGTTATCCACTAGGGATGGGATCCATTTTTTGTTTTACATGTTCATTTTTTCTGCTGTAGATTTTAAAAGCTACAAATTTTTACATTTTTCTTTCACATAGCCATCTGTGGGCATATTTTTTGTTGCACAAATATTTTCTAACAGCACCATTTTATTTACTGTATCTTGTATTTAAACAGGAAAAAAATATTTGTTGGGTCAAATCGAAAAAAAATTCTGCTAAGGTATTTTAGGTTTTGATATTACAAGCATCATTATGCACTAAAATTGACATGATATCTTTATTCATGGCAATACTAAATTTGTATAGTTTTTGTTATGACTTACTTCTTTTGAAAAAATAAAAACCTTAGAAAAAATTTTTTTTAAAATTTGCATTGCCATATTCTGACACCGATAATAATTTTATGTTTTTGTCTACAGAGCTGTATACAAGTTTGTTTCTTGCACAGTGAGCTGTAGTTTTTATTGGTACTATTTTGGGGTATTTATGGTTTTTTATTAAAATGTTATTAAATTTGAGGAGGGAACAGGGTGACCACAAAATGGCAAATAGTGCATTTTTATTTGTTTTCTGTTATGGCGGTTACTGCACAGGAAAATTATTTTTATATTTTAATGGATCAGACATTTTTAGGCACAATAAGACCAGAAATGCTTACTTTTTATTGTTTATTTTTATACAGTAAATTTTACTTCCCGCAAGGGACTTTAACATGCTATCTTCTGACAGTTTGTCCCTTAGACTGCAATAGGATACTATTGCAGTCTATAGGATTCTGAGAGGTTTCTTGCCTCGGGTGAGACTTTTCAGACAGCCATGATAGGCCTGGCCCCAGGCTGTCATGGCAACTGATAATGTTGCAGAGTCTCTGATCAATGGACAAAAGGAGCCCAATCCCTCTGTCTAATCCCAAAGATGTATCATTCACTATTGACTGTGGCACCTGAGGGGTTAAATGACCCAGGTTAGCATCATCCCTGATCTTGGTCATTGCTGGCCACTGTACGTGGATATGCATTAAAGGCTTGAATAACTAAGCTTGTGACATTCTTTTGGTTTGATTGCATGTACAGTCATGGCCAAAAGTTTTGAGAATTACACAAATATTATATTTTCACATGATCTGCTGCCCTCTGGTTTTTATGTGTGTTTGTCAGATGTTTTTATCACATACAGAAATATAATTGCAATCATATTATGAGTAACAACAGCTTATATTGACAGTTAGAATGAGTTAATGCAGCAAGTCAATATTTGCAGTGTTGACCCTTCTTCTTCAGGACCTCTGCAATTCTCCCTGGCATGCTCTCAATCAACATCTGGACCAAACCCTGACTGATAGCAGTCCATTCTTGTACAATCAATGCTTGCATTTTGTCAGAATTTGTAGGTTTTTGTTTGTCCACCCGTCTCTTGATGATTGACCACAAGTTATCAATGGGATTAAGATCTGGGGAGTTTCCAGGCCATGGACCCAAAATCTCTATGTTTTGTTCCCTGAGCCATTTAGTTATCACCTTTGCTTTATGGCAAGGTGCTCCATCATGCTGGAAAAGGCATTGTTGATCGCCAAACTGCTCTTGGACGGTTGGGAGAAGTTGCTCTCGGAGGACATTCTGGTACCATTCTTTATTCATGGCTGTGTTTTTAGGCAAGACTGTTAGAGAGCTGATTCCCTTGGCTGAGAAGCAACCCCACACATGAATGGTTTACAGTTGGCATGAGACAAGACTGGTGGTAGCGCTCACCTTGTCTTCTCCGAATAAGCTGTTTTCCAGATGTCCCAAACAATCAAAAAGGGGATTCATCAGAGAAAATGACTTTACCCCAGTCCTCAGCAGTCCACTTCCTGTACCTTTTGCAGAATATCAGTCTGTCCCTGATGTTTTTTCTGGAGAGAAGTGGCTTCTTTGCTGCCCTCCTTGAGCACAGGCCTTGCTCCAAGAGTCTCTGCCTCACAGTGCGTGCAGATGCACTCACACCTGCCTGCTGCCATTCCTGAGCAAGCTCTGCACTGCTGGTAGCCCGATCCCGCAGCTGAAACACTTTTAAGAGACGGTCCTGGCGCTTGCTGGTCTTTCTTGGGCGCCCTGGAGCCTTTTTGGCAACAATGGAACCTCTCTCCTTGAAGTTCTTGATGATGCGATAGATTGTTGACTGAGGTGCAATCTTTCTAGCTGCGATACTCTTCCCAATTAGGCCATTTTTGTGCAGTGCAATGATGACTGCACGTATTTCTTTAGAGATAACCATGGTTAACAGAAGAGAAACAATGATGCCAAGCACCAGCCTCCTTTTAAAGTGTCCAGTGGTGTCATTCTTACTTAATCATGACAGATTGATCTCCAGCCCTGTCCTCATCAACACCCACACCTGTGTTAATGGAGCAATCACTGAAACGATGTTAGCTGGTCCTTTTAAGGCAGGGCTGCAATGATGTTGAAATGTGTTTTGGGGGATAAAGTTCATTTTCTAGGCAAATATTGACTTTGCAAGTAATTGCTGTTAAGCTGATCACTCTTTATAACATTCTGGAGTATATGCAAATTGGCATTATAAAAACTGAAGCAGTAGACTTTGTAAAAATTAATATTTGTATCATTCTCAAAACTTTTGGCCATGACTGTAATTAGTACCCATTTTTCTTAAAAGGAGTTGTTCACCTGTTTTTCACCTATATAACTAACAGCACTGCCCCACAGAAGATTGCAGACACATCCGAGACATACCTGTGTGTACTGTGTGTCTGTATTCCATGTCCGGGAAAAGTACTTTTATTCTGCAGGAAAACAGCTCCCAAGTGCCCAGCTGAAAGTGAAACTAAAAACAGCTTTCTCTCCCAACTCAATTTCTAACAGCTATATCTGGGGGGGGGGCCCTGGTAAAGCACTGGATGTTTTGGACTGGGCACGGATGGCTTAAACAACAGCAAAATTGTCAATGTATCTTTAGTTCAAGCTAGATTGATTATCAAATATGTATTTGGATACTTCCCTGATGTGTTTCCAGAAAATGTGGCTACAGAGGAACCATGTGTCACATCTGCTGGGAATTATTGAGAACCCAGAATTTTATATATCATCTTAGAATTTCCATCATGGAGCTAAATCTTATAAAAAAAATCAAGAGATCAAGTCTTGTTAAATGATCACTATTCATGATATACCTATGAGGATAGGAGGAGGTACAGAAGGTGGAGAACCCAGGAAGTGGGGTAAATGATAGTATGGTAGTGAAAGATGATCGGTGGACTGGTGTCAGCAAGGGTACCCTGATTGGCCTTCAAATATACAGCAAGCTGCAATATAGTGTATGCTCTGAGACCTTTTTACCATAGTCAATATTAACTTCCTAAGCAATTTGTGAAACAGTAGCTCTTTAGTGGAACCGAATTAGATAAGCTAGTCTCTCCACATGTATAAGTGAGTCTTTGGGTGCCCATGACATTGTCACTGCTTCGACAGTTTTAATTCCTTAAACTAATTATAGTAGATACTAGATACCAACCACTTCACCCCTTAAGACCTGCAATTTTGGAGATGTCCTATTCAGTTGTCTAGCCATCACAATTTGACCCTTGCCACAGTTTTTTTCTGCTTCCAACACATCAACTTTCATTGATGGTTCACTTGTGCTTAATATATCTCACCCCTTGAGAAGTGCAATTATCACAAAAACATATATGTTATTCAGTTCACTCAGAAGTGTAGCTAGCAGGGGTGAAGGCATGGCCTAAAAAGTATCCATACAGGCAGGCCTGGGGGGCTAT
Source organism: Rhinella marina (assembly GCA_900303285.1). Taxonomy (NCBI): domain Eukaryota; kingdom Metazoa; phylum Chordata; class Amphibia; order Anura; family Bufonidae; genus Rhinella; species Rhinella marina. The sequence continues at coordinate 11,293 of ONZH01018429.1, forward strand.
CGCAATAGGTTGAGAGACAGAACCCCCTCCCTCTAAGCGATTAGGTACTGCAGTCAGCATTCATTGTGGCATCTATGGGGTTGCTAAGATCTGGATGTCCCCCATTTTTCCCCCATAGTTAGAAAATAATAACCATAAGTCAAAAATGCATGCCTTTTTCTAATACCAGAAACATTTTAATATCATACATCTGCATATGGCATTAAGAAATGAAATGGCATTCCATTTACCAACTTATATATTATTCCAGTTCAATTTTAACAATGGTTTCATGCTGTTTTAAGAAAGCTTCAGATATGTGTAGGCAAACCTTATCCCTTGTTCATCATTCTCCAGACTATTATAGTATCCTTAAACAATATTTTGACCTTACTTACCCTACTGTGCTGCAGCTCCACTCAGGGTCCGCCACTCCTCTGTCTTTTCCTGGCGGCGCGGGCAGAGAAGACAGAGGAGCGCCGGACCCGGAGCGGAGCTGTGGCGCAGAAGAGGTAAGAGAGTTTTTTATTTTATTCTGATGGGGGAAGAGTGGGCTGATATGGGGGCACAGTGGGCTGATCAGAGGTCTGATGGGGGCACAGTGTGCTGATCCGAGGTCTGATGGGGGCACAGTGGGCTGATATGGGGGCACAATGGGCTGATCTGAGGTAAGATGGGGGCACAGTGGGCTGATCTGAGGTCTGATGGGGGCAAAATAGGCGGATCTGAGGTCTGATGGTGGCACAGTGGGCTGATATGAGGTCTGATGGGGGCACAGTGGGCTAATCTGAGGTCTGATGGCGGCACAGTGGGCTAATATGAGGTCTGATGGGGGCACAGTGGGTGATCTGAGGTCTGATGGGGGCACAGTGGGCTGATATGGTGGTACACTGGGCTGATCTGAGGTAAGATGGGGGCACAGTGGGCTGATCTGAGGTCTGATGGGGGCAAAATAGGGGGATCTGAGGTGTGATGGGGGCACAGTGGGCTGATCTGAGGTCTGATGGGGGCACAATGGGCTGATCTGAGGTCTAATGGGGGCACACTGGGCTGATCTGAGGTCTGATGGGGGCACAGTGGGCTGATCTGAGGTCTGATAGGGGCACAGTGGGCTGATATGGGGGCACAGTGGGCTGATCTGAGGTAAGATGGGGGCACAGTGGGCTGATCTGAGGTAAAATGGTGGCACAGGCGGCTAATCTGAGGTCTGATGGGGCCACAGTGGGCGGATATGGTGGCACAGTGGGCTGATCTAAGATCTGATGGGGCAGAGTGGGCTGATATGGAGGCAGAGCGGCTGATATGAGGGCTGAGTGGGCTGATCTGAGGTCTGATGGGGGTCTGAAAGGGCTGATCTGAGGTCTGATGTGATATCCTGAAATTTTTTGGGGGTCTGATATGAGGTCTGATGAAAAATTTCTTATTTCTTATTTTCCTACACTAAAATCTGGGGTGCATCTTATCATCGGGTGCGTCTTATAAAGCAAAAAATACGGTATATATCTAATATATAAAGCTGAGTGTATGTATGTATTGTGGTAATGTGCATGGAAGACTGGTTGGTAGTAGGATTCTTCCAGTCCACACCCTTCCAGGACACATTTTCCTCCCACCTGAGGAGATCGTAGGTGAGGCCAGCTGGGTTAATCAGGCAGGGATAAACCAACCCGCAGTGTATAAGTCTGGAGAGAGGGGGCCCCAGGGAACAGACCTGGAGAGGGCTCGTGTGGTCCCAGCCAGGAGGGCTTTGGACCACAAGGCTGAAGAAGCCTTTGAGAGAAAGAAAGGCTGAGGAAGCCTGAGAGGTTGGAGCCTGCAGAGGCTCTGTGTGATCTCCAGGAGGGCTGAGGGGCCACAAGGCTTGGTATAGCCTAAAGTTTGGGTGGTCCAGCAACGCCTATGGTTAGAAGGTCACACGGTCAGAGTCAGGAGGACTACTGGACCATCTCCCCCCAAAGGTGCTGGTGAGGTCACAGGCTGGAGGCTGCTGGACCGTACGGCTGAGGAAGCTGCATCTAAAGCTGTGTGTGAACAGCGTTCTTCTAGGTGCGCTAGAGAACAAATTATATGTTAGTTAGAGCCCAGACGGGCAAGTGTTTGTATGAATATATCTTATGTTTTGGACTAACTCATCATCAATCATTACCTAATATAATGTAAGCTTCACATATTTACTGTTCAGTAGTAATAAAAGATGTTTTCTACCACTGCTACCCACTGTGTTTCCTCATAAATTACCATGGCATCGACCTGTAATTCAGGCCACCCTCAAAAGAAGGACTTAAAAGCCTTGCCCCAGGTCCTTATAAGCCACGCCCCTGACCTGGGCAGGCCATGCCCCCTCTCACTCAGCAGCCGACAGGGATTGCAAAAATACAGGCAAAAATCAACTTCTGTCAGCTGCAGGGGTGGGACGGAGGGTGACTTTCTTCCTGCAACTCATGCTCAGACAGCACAGCGCTGCTGTCTGGCCACGTAAGGGGCAGGCTGCTGTTAGGGTGGCCAGACATCCAGTTTTAGGCGGGACAGTCCGGTTTTTTGGCTCCCTGTCCTCCATCTGGTGCAGTGCCTGGACGGACGCAGGGATGTCCACCATTTCAGTAGCTCACGCTCAGACAGCAGTGTTGTGCTGATCGTGAGCTGCAGCAACTGACTGAGGCTACTCTCACCCCCAGTCAGTCACTAGAGCACACATACATGGCTCCCCATGGCTGACTGAGGGGGAGAGAAGCACAGGGCTGTATCTAGCTCACCATCAGGTCAGGAACCTCTTCTTCTTCTCCTCCGTGTTTTCATGGAGCTGGGGTGTGTGGCTTCATGGGGACTGGGGGCGTGGCTTCACATTTGGGGGTGTGGTTGGTCCAGCTTTCTGGGCTGAAGCCAGGGACCACTCTAGCTGCTGTGGAGGTCACAGTTAAAGGGGAGGGCGCTGTGGATGCTGCAGTTTGTGGGGCAGGCTGCTGTGGACGTCACTGTTAAGGGAGGAGGGGACTGTGGAGACCATTATTAAAGGGGCAGCGGGGTACTGTGTGGTCACTGTTAAGGGAGCGGGTACTGTGACAGTCACTGTTAAAGGGGCAGTTGCTGTGGAGGTCTCTGTCAAGGGGGCCAGGAATGGTGGAAGTCAGTTAAGGGGACTGTAACTTATGGTCAGTGTTGGGGTGGGTGCTGTAGAGGTCACTGTTAAGGGGGCGGGCTGCTGTGAAGGTCAAAGTTAAGGGGGTGGGCTGCTGTAGAGGTCCCATTTTAAGGAGAGCACTGTTGGGGGGTCATTGTTAAGGAGTCGGGGTGCTGTAGAGGTCACTCTCGATATCTTTTAACGACACACAAACAAACATTAAATGAAATAGATGAAATATACCCAAGCAAAGCTGGGTCCTTCAGCTAGTATATATATATATATATATATATATATATATATATATATATATATATGCGGTCATATAAGGTCATTTTTTAAATCTAGAATTTATTAAATAATCATGTTCCTTTAGCCACTTTCCACATGTCTCTTCATGCTAGCAGTGTTAACATTTATCAAATTAGGGAGGGCTGTTCTTCCTCTTTTAAAGCTAATTAATAATTCCCTTGAGACTTTTGGTAATTTTCCCAACTAAGTAAACTAAGAAATAGTATGTATTCATATGTCTATATCACATTTCTTTCAAGTGATAGAATTTTCACAAAATTCTTCTACATTTTACCAGGTATTTTGCAGAAAATACAAAAAAAGGGGTTTTCAAATTAGGTAACTGAAATCATATAAATTTTAGTTAACATAAATAAATGATCAAATTAATTATATTTTTTTAAACATTTTTTATTAAAATTCCATTTTCAAAAAGAAATATTCAATCAACGATATAGACATGGTATTAATTTACATTGTAAATTAATTCAATTTTATCCAACTTTTATTACTTCAACCTTGGTACAACATAGCATTTGGCTCTTTATTTGATATGCTGTAACTTCATCTGGATATAGTGGGTGCAGCATTTAAGTGTAGCCAGTTCAGAAATTCCCGCATATTTCTTCATCAAGCAAGCACATATTTCTTTAGTATTACAGTCTGAAAAACTAGTTCCCCCAGAACAGCTACATGTGAAAACTCCATTTACTGCAGGAGTTTTCTTGGAGACTGCATATAAAATATTTCTAAATTTTGTAGGTGTAGACATATTTTGTGACATTGTTCCTTGCTTTTACTCCAGGAATATGGCTCTAGAGGGTACATAATTAGCAGTCACACTTGACTTGTTATGCCCCTGATTTGCTCATAAAGTTGGTCTATGTACTTTATTTAAATGTATGTGTAATGAAGTAGAAAACATTCTCTTTACTGGATATTTAATGCAGAAAAGTAAGATTGGGAAATAAATATTTTATAAGCTTTGTTTTTGAAATCCCAGATTTAAAGCCATTTTGAAAGCCAGGTTGATTTGGATTCATGGAGCATTATTCTTTGAAGACTCGATGTTGTGACTTGTACACAGCGTAGCTTTTTCTGATGCTGATGTAGTTACCAGGGTATACAACAGGATTAAAATATCAGACGGTGAAACAGTAACTCTGTCTCAGGCAGATCTCAGTCATCAGTCTTAAGAAGGTACTGCTGATAATGCTACCAGCACTTTCATTGTTTAGGAATGAATTTTCTATATCCCTTTGGAGGTCCTGAGAGGTTTATAGAAAGTGGCATATTGTTGCCTGTTATTTTGTAAGCAAATTTACTTTACTGTGTCTATAAACTGCCTCTTCTTTGTAGGTGTGGCGTTTATGTGATGGGATGACCATCTAAACTGAGCATGTAAGATGGTTAAGACCTGTCCAATCCTATACTGTCACTTTTTTTGCTGAAGCAAGTATCAGGAATATTTATATTGTATTTTATTGTTTATTATTAATAATACGATTCATGTACTGATACAACATTACAGTTTGGAATCCTGCCATAACAATACTACAGAATAAAAATTAGTTTATTTAAAGAGGACTGGTTACCAAATTTTACAATACAAATTGCATATATTATAAAAAAAAAATGATATTTCAGACATGATGATAGTGGTGAACTCACTTTGAAAAGCTATGCCAGAATGGTTGTATAGTCCTTGTTGAAAGTTTGTATTGTGAAATCTGATTAAATATTTTTGGCTTATTATTCATATATCAATTACAAATATAAAATAAGATTCATAAAGAAAAATCATAGTTTAATGCCAAATTTAGTCCATTGACCTTTCCCTCATACTCAGCTTCCCCAGGTGTAGAGATGAGCGAATTTATTCGATGCTTCGTAGATTCGTATCGAATCTTACAAATTTTCTACTCCGAAGCGAATCCGGATTTTTTCGGATTTGCTTCGTATTATTTGTAAATTTTCGTAAAATTTTGAACGCTAATGATGCGTACAATATGTACGTTAGGCACGAAACGTACGCATTCGTTGTGAAGCTGGAAAATGACGATACACCCCCCTGAGAACTGAAAAAACTAGCCCGGCCCACAGGGATCTAACTATTTGCACGTATAGAGAGTGAAGACTCCTCCCTCAGTACTCCACCCTCCTCTGAACCAGTTTAGACCAGCGCTGAACACTGAGCAAGTAGCAAGCATGGCTAAAGAGCTGCGTCCCAACTGGAACCAGATGGTATTTGGGGACGAATTCCCTGAACCACCGTCTGCTCCAGACATCAGGGAAACCCAGAGAAACCCAGCTTCAGTGCCCTTATTCTCCTTACCGGCTGCTGAGATTGCTGGGCATTGTGAGGCGGTTCGTTGTGAGGTGGCTGGTGCTGCTGCTGTGGCTGGTGTGGCGGAGGCAGCTGGAGCATCCACTTCGCTGCCCACCTTCCATAAGGCAGAACCCGATTATGCCAGCATCGGTGACGGCCCACGTGCAGACTCTCTGGGACTACAAGAATGCCGTGGAGGACTGGGTAATCCAGGTACCACCTAGGACCATCCTAGGCCGGGAGATCCTAAATTGGAGCGCCGAAAGGGAACTGTCCTGTGGTTTTCGGTCGAGCGAAGCTCTGGCTTCCTGACAGATGACGAGGGCGGCAAGGAGTACTTCGTGGGCTGCAGGTCAGTTAAACGGCCGTACCTGCCCCAGCCTTGTCGCAGCCTGTATGTGGATGTGGAGTACATTCCCATGGCGTCCCTGAAAGGCTCCTTTGCTACTAGGGTTACCCTACTTTCTAAGCATTTGGTACCTACATCGGAACCAGAAGTGTGGCCAGATGAACCACCAGGTCCAGGACGCGTACGCTGCCTTCCGGAGTCACCAGATGGCGTCCTCTGGTTCAGGGAAAAGCCACAGCCAGAGCCTCTGATACCTGGACTGCCACCACCACCATCACAGTCCTTTCAGCTGGGTCAGCTGACAACTTCATCATTTACATTCCAATCCACAGTGATCGACCAATACCAACTACCGTGGAAGATGAAGCCAGCAGCAGCCAGGGGAGCTGGGGCTTCTTCCCTGGATGCAACCTTTCCAGAACCGCTGCAGCCAGAAGTCCTTACCCCTGCTGTCCCGGCAGGAGTATCCGGAAAAGCGCAAGTGGCTGCAGAGCTCACCAGCGTGACCACCACCCGGAACTGGTCAAGTCCGACTTCCGGAAGAAGAGGGCAGTGGCGTAACACCACGGCAGCGAGCGTGGCCTACAAGAGGCAGGAGTGTCCTCTGATGTCATTTAGTAGCAGCTCAAGTGAGGAGGACTTCAGGTCCCTCATCTAAGGGACCAAACTACTGGCTGTCTCAAGGACATTTCAAGAGGACCTATGGAAACCACAGCATGGACTGTTTGTTTGTTTAGTTTGGATTGCCACCGTTTGACTCTCACCCAGCTGGACATGGCTGTCAGGACTCCCCCCATTCTGCAGAAAATTCCCATTTGCGCCTAAGCGCGCCTATTTCCCCCCCCCCTCCCCTTCTCAGGTTATTTGGGAGCCCCCTTTGCAAAGAGGGTTCTCTATTTGCTGCTATTTTCTATTATCCATGTGGATTACACGTTACCTGTTTGGATTATAAAATTTCCTCACGTGGATTACAATTGAATTTTGGAGTGTGTTCCAGTGTTTTATCATGCCAAGGAGCCACGAGGAGAGACTCAAACATATATCTGAGCCTTTTATGCTTGCAAATGTAAAATTGATTGCACTAAAATGTTTGCATAATTATGTTTTTGCTGTATTTTAGCTACACTGTTTTTTCTGGTTTAGCAACGTTCAAGCACTTTAGCCCATTGTATGTATTCTTTTTCCGTTACTGCAATGTGTCCTATTATGCACTTATTGTACGGTGTTTTTAGTAAATTATGCACTTAGCTGGATAGCTAGCAGTGAGCACCTTACTTTTCTACCTCATATGGACTGCCTCTGAGGACTGTGCGCCGCGGCCCAGCCTAGTGCGTATGACGCAATCGCGAGTCAATAGTACGCTAAGGATTCGTACGCACTTTTTGTACTTTGTAAATCTTACAAACCAAAAAGTTATGTTGCTCAGTTAAATTTTAATAAATTTTAAACATAAAAGTGTGGGTCAATTATTATTCAACCCCTAGGTTTAATATTTTGTGGAATAACCCTTGTTTGCAATTACAGCTAATAATCGTCTTTTATAAGACCTGATCAGGCCGGCACAGGTCTCTGGAGTTATCTTGGCCCACTCCTCCATGCAGATCTTCTCCAAGTTATCTAGGTTCTTTGGGTGTCTCATGTGGACTTTAATCTTGAGCTCCTTCCACAAGTTTTCAATTGGGTTAAGGTCAGGAGACTGACTAGGCCACTGCAACACCTTGATTTTTTCCCTCTTGAACCAGGCCTTGGTTTTCTTGGCTGTGTGCTTTAGGTCGTTGTCTTGTTGGAAGATGAAATGACGACCCATCTTAAGATCCTTGACGGAGGAGCGGAGGTTCTTGGCCAAAATCTCCAGGTAGGCCGTGCTATCCATCTTCCCATGGATGCGGACCAGATGGCCAGGCCCCTTGGCTGAGAAGCAGCCCCACAGCATGATGCTGCCACCGCCATGCTTGACTGTAGGGATGGTATTCTTGGGGTCGTATGCAGTGCATCCAGTCTCCAAACGTCATGTGTGTGGTTGGCACCAAAGATTTCGATCTTGGTCTCATCAGACCAGAGAACCTTGAACCAGTCTGTCTCAGAGTCCTCCAAGTGATCATGAGCAAACTGTAAATGAGCCTTGACATGACGCTTTGAAAGTAAAGGTACCTTACGGGCTCGTCTCGAACGGAGACCATTGCGGTGGAGTACGTTACTTATGGTATTGACTGAAACCAATGTCCCCACTGCCATGAGATCTTCCCGGAGCTCCTTCCTTGTTGTCCTCGGGCTAGCCTTGACTCTTCGGACAAGCCTGGCCTCGGCACGGGAGGAAACTTTCAAAGGCTGTCCAGGCCTTGGAAGGCTAACAGTAGTTCCATAAGCCTTCCACTTCCGGATGATGCTCCCAACAGTGGAGACAGGTAGACCCAACTCCTTGGAAAGGGTTTTGTACCCCTTGCCAGCCTTGTGACCCTCCACGATCTTGTCTCTGATGGCCTTGGGAATGCTCCTTTGTCTTTCCCCATGTTGACCATGTATGAGTGCTGTTCACAAGTTTGGGGAGGGTCTTAAATAGTCAGAAAAGGCTGGAAAAACAGATAATTAATCCAAACATGTGAAGCTCATTGTTCTTTGTGCCTGAACTACTTCTTAATACTTTAGGGGAACCAAACAGAATTCTGGTGGTTTGAGGGTTGAATAATAATTGACCCACACCTTTTATGTTTAAAATTTATTAAAATTTAACTGAGCAACATAACTTTTTTGGTTTGTAAGATTTATGCATCTGTTAATAAATCCTGCTCTTGTTTGAAGTTTGAAGGCTCTAACTTATTTGCATCTTATCAAACCAGCTAAATCTGCAGGGGGTTGAATACTACTTGTAGGCACTGTACGTATTGCGTACTTTTACAACGCTGACTGTAATG
>ONZH01018430.1:0-19212 GCA_900303285.1 Rhinella marina
TGGTCAGCTAGGTACTCCCTCACCATCTTTCTGTACAGCTCCCCCCTACTCTGCCTAGACTGGGGACAGGTGACAGTGTCTTGCTGGGGTGACATAAAAGTGGCAAAGGCCTTGGAGAGCGTTCCCCTGCCAGTGCTGGACAAGCTGCCTGCTCGCCTCCTCTCCCCCGCTACTTGGCCCACAGAACCATGCCCTCTGCCGCTAGCGGCGTCAGATGGGAAGAATTGTTTCAGCTTGTGCACCAGGGCCTGTTGATATCTATTCACTCTCATACTCCTTTCCTCTGCAGGGATGAGAGTGGAAAGGTTCTGCTTGTACCGTGGGTCAAGGAGAGTGAACACCCAGTAATCGGTGTTTGAAAAAATGCTTCTAACGCGAGGGTCACGGGATAGGCAGCCTAACATGAAGTCTGCCATGTGCGCCAGAGTCCCAACACGTAAGAATTCCCTCTCCTCACTGGCCTGACTCTCCATTTCCTCCTCCTCCTCCTCCTCCAAGTCCTCCTCTTCAACCCATACACGCTCAAGAGTTAAGGACTGAGCACTGGTACCCTCTACTGTCTCGCCCACATTCTCCTCCTCATCCCCCTCCTCCGATACGCGCTGAGAAACAGACCGGAAGGTGCTCTGGCTATCAAGCGACGTATCTTCCTCCACCGTCTCTTGTGACAAGCGCAAAGCTTCCGACTTGATGCTGAGCAGTGAGTTTTTCAACAGGCAAAGCAGCGGGATGGTGAGGCTGATAATGGCGGCATCGCCGCTGAATATCTGTGTTGACTCCTCAAAGTTGCTCAACACCTGGCAGATATCAGACATCCACGTCCACTCCTCATTGTAGACATGAGGAATCTGACTGACCTGACTACCAGTTCTGGTGGAAGTTGACATCTGGCAGTCTACAATCGCTCTGCGCTGCTGGTAAACTCTGGATAACATATTTAATGTCGAATTCCATCTCGTGGGCACGTCGCACAACAGTCGGTGAGCGGGCAGTTGTAGGCGGCGCTGCGCTGCCCTGAGAGTTGCAGCATCTGTGGTCGACTTGCGGAAATGCGCACAGATGCGGCGCACCTTGGTGAGCAAATCAGGCAGATTGGGGTATGTCTTGAGGAACCGCTGAACTATTAGATTGAACACGTGGGCCAGGCATGGCACATGTGTCAGTCTGCTGAGTTGCAGAGCCACCACCAGGTTACGCCCATTGTCACACACAACCATGCCTGGCTTGAGGTTCAGTGGTGCCAGCCACACATCGGTCTGCGCCGTGATGCCCTGTAACAGCTCTTGGGCGGTGTGCATTTTGTCACCTAAGCTCAGCAGTTTGAGCACCGCCTGCTGGCGCTTACCCACGGCACTGCTGCTGAGCCTAGAGCTACCGACTGAAGGCGCCGTGCCCACGGATGGTAATTCGGAGGTGGAGGAGGAGGGGTCAGAGGAGGAGGCATAGTACGTCTGAGAGACCGTGACCGAGGTAGGCCCCAAAATCCTCGGTGTGGGCAGTACATGAGCGGCCCCAGGGTCAGTCTCGGTCCCAGCCTCCACCAAGTTAAGCCAATGTGCCGTCAGTGAGATATAGTGTCCCTGCCCGGCAGCACTTGTCCACGTGTCCGTGGTTAGGTGGACTTTCTCAGAAACAGCGTTGGTCAGGGCACGGATGATGTTCTGTGACACGTGCTGGTGTAGGGCTGGGACGGCACAACGGGAAAAATAGTGGCGGCTGGGGACGGAATACCGAGGGGCAGCCACCGCCATGAGATTGCGAAAGGCCTCGGTCTCTACCAGCCTATAGGGCGGCATCTCCGGCTAAGCAATTTGGAGATGTGGACGTTGAGGGCTTGGGCATGTGGGTGGGTGGAACTGTATTTCCTCTTGCGCTCCAGCGTCTGCTGTAAAGACAGCTGAACGCTGCGCTGGGACACGTTGGTGGACACTGTGGAGGATCGTGGAGGCGAAGGTGTGGTTTTCCGGCGGGAGGCTCTCGTGCCGGGGTCCTGGGCAGGGGGTTGACTAGCAGAGGCAGCGAGTGACGCAGGGGGTTGACTAGCAGAGGCAGCGAGTGACACAGGGGAAGGAGCAGTGGTGTGACCTGCAGGAGGTGGTGAACGGCCTTGGTTCCATTGAGTGGGGTGTTTAGCACTCATATGCCTGCGCATGCTGGTGGTGGTTAGGCTAGTAGTGGTGGCACCCCTGCTGATCCTGTTGTGGCACAGGTTGCACACCACAGTCCGTCGGTCATCCTCACTTTCTTTAAAGAACCTCCAGACTTGCGAACATCTAGGCCTTGCCACGGGAGCTTCACCACGTGAAACAGTTGCTGCTGATGCACCAGCTCTCGCCCTGCTTCTTCCTCTGGCCAAACCACTGACTCTTCCAACCTGTTCTGGTGCAGCACTCGCCTCCGCCTCAGAAGCACTGTCTTCACTCAGCTTATCAACCCAGCTTTGGTCAGTCACCTCGTCATCCTCCGATTCCTCAGTCAGCTCCCCCCTTGGACTTCCTGCCCTGACAACAACTTCACCACTGTCTGACAACCGTGTCTCCTCATCGTCCGACACCTCTTTACAAACTTCTTCCACTAACTCAACATTGTCATCATCATCATCATCACCTACAGACTGCGACAGTTGGAAAACTTGGGCATTGGGAACGAGGTCAGCAGCAACCTGAAAAGTGGTTTGTGACTCTGGGAAGGGTCCAGAAAACAGTTCCTCAGACTATGCCGGATCGCATTCCAAATTTTCCTGGAAGGGGGCAGACTGGGGGGAAGGAGGTTGAGGTGGAGGAGCCAGAGGAGTGCTCCCTTGGGTAACGTGGGTGGACTGCATGGAAGACTGACTGGTGGACAAATTACTTGAAGCATTGTCCACAATCCACGACATCAGCTGCTCGCACTGTTGTGGTTTCAACAGTCCTCTACCACGTGTCCCTGTAAGTTGAGACATGAAGCTAGGGAATGTAGCTCTGCGGCGTTCCACAGCTCCCTCATCAGCAGGTACTGTCTCATCCTGCCCAGGACCACGGCCTCTGCCCCCTGCAGTAATTGAATCCCCACGCCCTCGTCCTCGACCCTTAGCCCTGGGGTTCAACATTTTCTGTATATAAGTGTATTATATAAAAAATAAAAAATAAATGGGCCTGCTGTACTGAAACCCACAAACTTGTTCAGTCTGGTTGAATTAAGTGACGTACAGAAAGTGTCACCTGGACAGAAAATACGGATTGTAGTGAGTGTACTGAACTGTGACACACAGAATGGTTCCACACTGCTGTGTGAAATGGATTTGTATCACTGAGCTAAAACAACAAAAAAAAACTATTTTTTTAATATTTTTTTTTTAGTTTTGTTTTTTTGGGAACATGACGTGCAGAAACTATCGTAGAGCTAACTGACACCCTGCTGACGGTGGCTATTTTGACTGCGACCCAGACAAATGTCGCACAGAGATTTTTGGGATCAAGCTATATACGTGGAAGCAAAAGACCTGGTTGTATTAAGTGACGTACAGAAAGTGTCACCTGGACAGAAAATACGGATTGTAGTGAGTGTACTGAACTGTGTTAAATGGATTTGTATCACTGAGATATAACATTAAAAAAAAAGGGGGTTATATATGGCGATAGCTGCACTACTAGTGCCAGCTAGCCAGCCAAGACAGGAGACAATAAAAAATTTCTTGTAGCCCTCAGAAGGGCTGTTGGGTTCTTTGTGGGTGATTCCTGCCTAACAGAGAACTAAATGCAGGCCCTAACACTCTCCCTGAAAGGCAGCAGCTCTATCCCTAACGACATCCAGACAGCATCTGAGCCGAGCACCGCGGCCAGTCACTAGTATATTCCAGGGTCACCTGATCAGGCCAGCCAACCCCTGCTGTCGACATGCAAGGGCCCCACGTGATGCTGGGTTTACCGTAGAGTCTCCTGGCTTGTGATTGGCTGAGTTTATAGGCGCCAAAAATGCATGATGGGGAAGTTGCCATTTCTCGAGCATGGCGAGATACTCGTCCGAGCAGCGATCACTTACGAGTACCCTAATACTCGAACGAGCACCAAGCTTGGACAAGTATGCTCGCTCATCTCTAGTAATAAGTTTGGAACGCTTTTACTTATCCAAGCGATTCTGAGATTGTTTTCTCGTGACACATTGTACTTCAAGTTAATGGTAACCTTGAGTCGATAAGATTTAATTTTATTTATAAAAAAATCCAAAAGTTAACGAAAATTTGAAAAAATTCACTGTTTTCTAAGTTTGAATCTCTCTGCTTTTAAGACAGATAGTGATACCCCATAAAATCCTTTTTAATTTACATTCCCCATATGTCTACTTTATGTTGGCATCATTTTGGTAGTGTCATTTTATTTTTTTAGGACAGTAGAAGGTTTAGAATTTTAGACGCAATTTTTGCAAAATCAACTTTTTTAAGGACCAGTTCAGTTCTGAAGTCAGTTTGTGAGGCTTACATAATAAAAACCACCCATAAATTACCCCATTTTAGAAACTACACCCCTCAAACTATTCAAAACTGGTTTTAGAAATTTTGTTAACCTTTTAAGTATTCCACAGGAATTAAAGCAAAATAGATGTGAAATTTCAAAATTTCACTTTTTTTTGCAGATTTTCCATTTTAATCATTTTTTCCTGTAACACATCAAGGGTTAACAACAAAACAAAACTCAATATTTATTACCCCGATTATGTAGTTTGCAGAAACACCCCACATGTGGTCGTAAACTGTTATTTGGGGATACGCCAGGGCTCAGAAGGGGAGGAGCAGCATCTGCATTTTCTAACATGGAATTTTTGGTCATGGTTTTTAGGAGCGATAACTTTTTAATTTTTTGTGGACTGAGCTGTATGAGGTCTTATTTTTTGCGGGACAAGCTGTGCTTTTTATTGGCACTATTTTGGGGTACATCTGGCTTTCTGATCACTTTTAATCTAATTTTTGGGAGGCTAACCAAAAACAAAAAAGCAGTTTAGGGGCATTTTTCTATATTTTTTTTTACACCGTTCACTTGATGGGGTAGATCATGTGATATTTTTGTAGAGCCAGTTGTTACGGACACAACAGTACCAAATATTTTTTTTTTGCGTTTTACACAATAAGAGCATTTTTAGAAAAAAATCATGTTTTTGTGTTGCTTTTTTTTTCATTTTTCTGGCTATGATCTTATGTGGGGGCTCATTTTTTGCAGGATGAGGTGACGTTTTTATTGATATCATTTTGGGATGCATACAACTTTTTGATTGTTTGATATGTTTTTTGGTAGGTGAGGCGACAAAAAAAAGCTGTTTTGGCATAATTTTTATTAGATTTTTTTTACGCGGTTCACTTAATGGGGTAGATCATGTGATATTTTTACATGTGATATTTTTATAGAGCCGGTCGTTTCGGACGCGTGATACCAAATATGTCTAGTTTATTTATTTTTATTTCTAAAATTTTTTAATGACATATTTGGGGGGAAATTATTTTTTTTTATATGTGATTTTTTTTATATAATACTCTATTTTTTATTTTTTATTTTACACTTTGTGTCCCCCATAAGGTCATACAAGACCTCAGGGGGGCATTTAACTTCACTTATTTATTTTCTTTTTTACACTTGATTTCTCCTGTAACTGGGGCTGACATAGTAGCCCCAGTTACAGGGGAAATACATCCCCAGAGAGGCTGTACAGCATAATACTATGCTGTACAGCCTCATTGCAGGGCTGATCGGGTCTATGAGAGACCCGGCAGCTCCTGCACGCTCCCGGCCCCGGCAATCACGTGACAGCAGGTACCCCACTGTGCAGCTGCGCGATTAGCGTGCAGCTGCTATTTCTGAATGGACGTTCAGAAACGTCCATTCAGAAATAAATAACCACTTCATGGATGTTTATGTACTATGGGCGGACGTGAAGTGGTTAAAGAAGTTTTTGCCTATACACCAGGATTACAGTGAAACTAGAAAAAAAGCCTTGAAGTAAATATTGTTCATATATTATAATTAGAAAAATATCACAGACCTGGAAACGCTTTCCTATTTTTAGCAACATAATCAATTGTTAGATGAAGCATTCACTTGCATTATTATTTTACTTATACTAATTGATGCCCAGCTGATTTCTGAAGCTTGTCTCATTTGTATGGAGATTTTATCCTTCACATGACATGCCGCTTGCTGATCTGTGATATAATAAAAGGAGTCAGTATGAAAAAGTATTCAATATGTGTAAGAAATTGTATTAATTTCTGTTGAAAATATAGCCAATGCCATTTGTCCATATGAATGTATTTATTGGGTTCAGTTTCCTTGAAAACTTGCACTACTTAACATTGTCAGCCCTTTTACTTTTAAATGAATAAAGGTCAAATAATCAGACATCTAAAAGGACAGCTCATTTATCATCCTTTGCTAAATGTGTCAGTAGCTAATCTTCAGTACTGGGTGATAGTGCCACACAATGAAAGGTTAATAGATTCAAAGTACTGGCTTTATCTCAACAAGCCTGTAATGATGGTTTAGCGAGAAACATTCATTTCTGTTCATCTGGACATTTGTATGTGAATTTAAGCTTTAATTACTAGACTTTAGATGTAATCTTGGAATCCATGTCCAAATGAGGTCAGACTACTTTTAACACGGCTTTGCTTCACGTTACACAATCATGATATTGAATTATACAAAACAACACACATATGTATGACTATTGAGCCACATTTCTAAAAACAATGGACAATATAAAGAAGCCTTGCACAAAATATTTTAATCACATCCATGATAACAAAGGTGTAACTAACATTAGGCTGCCATGGAGACATATAATAATTAGAGATGAGCGAGTAGTGAAATATTCGAAAGTTCGAAATTCGATTCGAATAGACCGCGAAATTCGACTATTCGACCGAATATCGAATCCCATTAAAGTCTATGGGAAAAAAATGCTCGCCACTTGGAAATCTCAATTCGACCACTTGGAGGTCACCAAGTCCACCCTGAAACCTCAGAAAAGGATGCCAACACTGCTGGAATGCAACTGGGACAACAGGGGAAGCATGTCTGGGTGCATATAACGCGCCCAAGTCGCACTATTACGCCACTATCACAGCCTCTCAACAATACACTCCAAAGACAATGTAACCTCTCTGTAAAGTGAGACCATACAAGGAAACCTTCTTTCCTCTACATTGCCATGGACCCCAAGCCAAACTAGACAAAAAAGAAGATAAAATTCTGCACCCCTTAAAATCACGTTGCCTATGACAACCACAGATGGCATAGGCAAAGGGGAAAGCAAATAGACCCCACCCCTAATTGTCATTGTGTGTGTGTGTGAGATGTGGTCAGACATGTCTTCTTTAAAATGTAAAAACAACTCAAACACATGCAGAAGCCTTAAAATGCCCAAATTGTTGGTGCTTGAGATGTCAGTGACCCGACCTGGCCCAGTGTCATGTCTAGCAGGTAAAGCAGTGGGGATGTTGAGGGATGCGTAGGACCGCAAAAGGCAGGAAGAGGCCGTGGGCTGGCCAGAGGCTCATGGAGAAGGCAGGCTAGAGCCCGCAGGGCCGCATCTCTTCCCTATAACAGGCCCCCACACAAAGCTCTCCCATCGAAGGCTCTTAGGTCCTTGTTGTGAAAATATTTTAATGAGTGCGCAAAGTTAGCTTGAGGTGAGCCCTTGAAAAAATTATATGGAGGCCCAAGAGGTGAGACCTCTTAAAAATTGTATTAAGGCCCAAGAGGTGAGCCATAATAAAAATTGTTTGTAGGCCCAAGAGGTGAGACGTCTTAAAAATTGTGTGGAGGCTAAAGAGGTGAGACCTCTTAAAAATTATGTGGAGGCCCAAGAGGTGAGACCTCTTAAAAATTATGTGGAGGCCCAAGAGGTGAGACCTCTTAAAAATTATGTGGAGGCCCAAAAGGTGAGACCTCTTAAAAATTATGTGGAGGCCCAAGAGGTGAGACCTCTTAAAAATTGTTTGTAGGCCCAAGAGGTGAGGCATGAGAAAAATTGTTTGTAGGCCCAAGAGGTGAGACCTCTTAAAAATTGTTTGTAGGCCCAAGAGGTGAGACCTCTTAAAAATTATGTGGAGGCCCAAGAGGTAAAACCTCTTAAAAATTATGTGGCGGCCCAAGAGGTGAGACCTCTTAAAAATTTTGTGGAGGCCCAAGAGGTGAGACCTCTTAAAAATTGTTTGTAGGCCCAAGAGGTGAGCCATAAATATATATATATATTTTTTTACGGAGCAATTCTAAGGCGGTAAAGGAGGAGGAGGAGGAGGTGGAGGAGGAAATGGCACTTCATACAGATGGCACTTCACTTTTGGCTGCTTTCCACTGTTGGAGAAGCAAAGTCCGGGTCAATCCACTTGCTGTTCATTTTGATTAGCGTCAGCCTGTCGGCACTGTCGGTTGACAGGCGGCTGCGCTTATCGGTTATAATGCCCCCGGCTGCGCTGAACACCCTTTCTGATAGCACGCTGGCGGCAGGGCAGGCAAGCACCTCCAAGGCGTACAGGGACAGTTCCAGCCACGTGTCCAACTTGGAGACCCAGTAAGTGTAGGACGCCGAGGGATCGGGGAGGACAGGGGTACGGTCTGCCAGGTACTCCCGCAACATCCGCCGATACTTGTCCCTCCTGCTGATAGCGGGCCCCGCAGTGATGGAAGTTGCACGAGGGGGTGCCATGAACGTGTCCCACACTTTGGAGAGTGTTCCCCTGGTGGCTGTGGGCCTGATCGATGTTGAGGGACTCTGGGAGACCCTCTCCTCTCTGCCGCCAGCGATGGTGGGTGGGAAAATCTCCATCATGTTCTGCACGAGTTCCCTCTGGTATTCCAGCAATCGATTCGTCCTCTCCTCTACCGGAATAAAAGAGGAGACGTTATCTTTATACCGGGGGTCCAGGATTGCGAAGACCCAGTACAGTTTGTTCTCCACTATCCGGACAACACGTGTGTCCCGGGAAAAGCAGCCCAGCATGAAGTCAGCCATGTGTGCCAGACTCTGAATAGGCATGACCTCACTGCCCCCACCAGAAGGATCACTTGCCATTTCCTCCTCTTCCTCTTCCGCCTCCTCTCCGCCCCATCCGTGCTGAACCAATGGGACGCACACAGCCTGACTGCTACCCTCGCCGCCAGCATCCTCCTCCTCTTCCACAGCCACCTCCACGTCGTCCTCCTCCCTCCTCCTCCTGCAACTGCCACCGTGAAGCAGACAAAAGTGTGGTCTGACTGTGTAGCTCCGTTGCGTCTCCTCCTACCCCCGTCTCCTCTGCGTGCAATGCGTTCTCCCTTATTGCGATGAGTGATTCTTTAAGGACGCATAGGAGCGGGATGGTTACGCTCACTATAGCGTCCTCGCTGCTGACCTTCTTGGTGGACTCCTCAAAGATACGCAGTACATCGCATATGTCTGCCATCCATGGCCACTCGTGGTTGGCAAACTGAGGGAGCTGAGTTGGAGGCATGCGTGGATTCATAATCTGGTACTCCATCAATGCTCTCTGCTGCTCACACACCCTGGCCAACATGGAATAGGTGGAATTCCAGCGAGTCGGCAGGTCGCACAACAGCCGATGTTCAGGCAAATGGAGGCGTTGCTGGAGTTTTTTTAAGCTAGCAGCAGCTACAGTTGACTTCCGAAAGTGAGCGCACAAGCGCCGCACTTTCACCAGTAGCTCTGCCAGGTTGGGGTAAGTCTTTAGAAATTTTTGGACTACCAGATTAAAAACGTGGGCCAGGCATGGTACGTGATTGAGTTCGGCAAGCTCCAGAGCCGCCACCAGGTTATGGCCGTTATCGCACACGACCATGCCTGGTCCTAGCTGCAGCGGCGACAGCCACATCTCCGTCTGCTGCAATATGGCGTCCCTCACCTCTGGGGCGCTGTGCTTCCTGTCGCCCAAGCTGATGAGCTTAAGCACCGCCTGCTGACGTCTCCCCGCGCCAGTGCTGCAACGCTTCCAGCTAGCGGCTGAGGGCGATGTTAAGGCAGAGGAGGAGGAGGAGGAGGGGGGTTTATCAGAACCCGTGCTGGCAATCTTGGGCGGGGGTGGTAGGTAGGCCGTCTCTGTTTGCGACCCCGTCCCCGCTTCCACTACATTCACCCAGTGTGCCGTCAAAGAGATGTATCGTCCCTGGCCGCAAGCGCTTGTCCACGAGTCGGTGGTCAAGTGGACCTTTGCGCTGACTGCGTACCTCAGGGCCCGCCTGATGTTACGCGACACGTGCTGGTGCAGGGCGGGGACGGCACTCCGGGAAAAGTAGTGGCGGCTGGGGACGGAAATAGCGAGGTGCGGCAGCCGCCATCAGGTCGCGGAAGGCCTGCGTCTCCACAAGCCTAAACGGCAACATCTCCAGGGCCAGCAGTTTGGAGATGTGGCAGTTTAAGGCTTGGGTTTGGGGGCGACTCGAGGCGTACTTCTGCCTGCGGTCGAACGCCTGCGAGATGGACAGTTGTTGGGACGAGGAGTGTGAAGGTGCAGGCGAAGAGGCGGGGGAAGGGGAGGCTGAAGGAGAAGGCCCCAAAGTAGCCGAGGCAGAGGCAGATGTGGAGGTGTCCTGGCTGGAGGTCTGGACCTCAGTGGCAGCACACAACAAAGGGGAAGAGGCAGTGGCAGCAAGACAGGGCGCAGGTTGTAATGCGTTTGCTCTCTCCCACTCAGCCCAGTGCTTGACTTCCAAGTGACGCCGCATGCCTGAGGTGGTCAGATTGCTCTTCTCAGAGCCCCTACTCAGTTTTGAGTGGCAGAGTGTGCAAACCGCGCTCAGTTTGTCATCCGCACAAACATTAAAAAATCTCCACACCACAGAAGTACGAGGCCTCGATGGGGGAGCTTCGCGCGACTGCCCGCTGCCGGGAACAGCTTCGGCCCTGCTGGCTGTGGCCTCACTTCTCTGTCTGGACTGTCCTCTGCCTGTGGACATCCCTCTGCCTTTGGACATCCCTCTGCCTGTGGACATCCCTCTGCCTCTTGCTGCCTTTTTCGGGGCTGCGCAGACCACCACCTCTCCACTGCTTTCCCCGCTTGACATCACCCCTGGCCAAGTGGGGTCGGTCATTTCGTCATCCACCACCTCCTCTTCCACTTCCTCACTCTGCTCCTCCTCCTGCCCACTGGACATTCCAACAGCCTCCCTTGATGGCAACTGCGTCTCATCATCATCATCGCTCATGATAACAGATGCTGGTTCAGGGTCCACATCAGCAGGAGATGGCGAATACTTAAGTGGTTGGGCATCACTACAAACAAATTCCTCTGCTAGCTCCTGGGATTCTTCCGGCACATCTGAAAAAGGACCCGAAAAGAGCTCCTGGGAGAGGTCAATGGTGGGATGACTCTGTTGGGCAAGTGTGGAGGAAGGAGGGTCAGAGTGAGACTGTGTGGATGACTGGCTGGTGGACAACTGTGTGGAAGCGCTATCGGCTATCCATTGCACCACCTGTTCAACCTGCTCAGGCCTCAACAGCGGTGTAACCCGCCCCCTGCTTAACTGTCCCATAAAGGCAGGGATTCTGGATGAGTGGGATCCTGGCTGACCCTCACCAGCACGCATTGTATCCCCACTGGCTTCAACAAGGCCACCAACAGCATTTCCGCGCCCCCGTCCACGTCCGATTCCGCTAGCCCCCCTCCGCATTTTATTTTTTTTTGGTTACAATATTTTGCCTTCACAGCCGTGTACTAACAGTTCAGACGGTGTGTATGAACACTACGTATATACAATTATTTTGCAAGAGAACGCAAAGTACAGGTGCCAATGAAAAGGCTTTTTTTTTTTTATATTTCTAGGTACACAGCCGTGTACTAACAGATCAGACGGTGTGTATGAACACTACGTATATACAATTATTTTGCAAGAGAACGCAAAGTACAGGTGCCAATGAAAAGGCTTTTTTTTTTTATATTTCTAGGTACACAGCCGTGTACTAACAGATCAGACGGTGTGTATGAACACTACGTATATACAATTATTTTGCAAGAGAACGCAAAGTACAGGTGCCAATGAAAAGGCTTTTTTTTTATATATTTCTAGGTACACAGCCGTGTACTAACAGATCAGACGGTGTGTATGAACACTACGTATATACAATTATTTTGCAAGAGAACGCAAAGTACAGGTGCCAATGAAAAGGCTTTTTTTTTTCTATATTTCTAGGTACACAGCCGTGTACTAACAGATCAGACGGTGTGTATGAACACTACGTATATACAATTATTTTGCAAGAGAACGCAAAGTACAGGTGCCAATGAAAAGGCTTTTTTTTTCTATATTTCTAGGTACACAGCCGTGTACTAACAGATCAGACGGTGTGTATGAACACTACGTATATACAATTATTTTGCAAGAGAACGCAAAGTACAGGTGCCAATGAAAAGGCTTTTTTTTTTCTATATTTCTAGGTACACAGCCGTGTACTAACAGATCAGACGGTGTGTATGAACACTACGTATATACAATTATTTTGCAAGAGAACGCAAAGTACAGGTGCCAATGAAAAGGCTTTTTTTTTTCTATATTTCTAGGTACACAGCCGTGTACTAACAGATCAGACGGTGTGTATGAACACTACGTATATACAATTATTTTGCAAGAGAACGCAAAGTACAGGTGCCAATGAAAAGGCTTTTTTTTTTTTATATTTCTAGGTACACAGCCGTGTACTAACAGATCAGACGGTGTGTATGAAGACTACGTATATACAATTATTTTGCAAGAGAACGCAAAGTACAGGTGCCAATGAAAAGGCTTTTTTTTTTTTATATTTCTAGGTACACAGCCGTGTACTAACAGGTCAGACGGTGGGTATTTACACCTGCTATACAAAAAGGGTATTGCAGGCACACAGAACCCAGAACACTAGAGCCAAATAAACTGTATTTAAAAAAAAAATAAAATTCACAGCCGTATACTGCCAGATCAGATGGTGCATATACACACTAGGTATATAACAGGGTTTTGCAGCCAAAAAGAACGCAGAACAGTAGTGCCAAATATAGTTTTGTATGTAGCAGAGCACCTAATACACCACTAATGCCTCTCTCTGTCCCTACTCCAGCAGCTATCCCTGAATACAGCAACCGTTCTCTGCAGACTGTATATTGTAGTAAAGCTATCACTGTACTGCACTATAGTAGCCCTGATAAGGGCTTTTAATCACGCTCCTGCCTGTCCAACAGCTAAAACCTATCTGTCCCTTCTCCAGCCTCTGTCCCTGACTAAGTTCACGCAGCATATGCGAACGAGCAGGAAGAGCTGAGTTTTTAATATTCGAGGTCACATGGTTTTTCCAGCCAATCCATGTAGACGCCGTTTTCGCGCTGCCAGCGTGCTCCGCGGGCCTGTCATACCCCCCCTGCATGTTGATTGGTGGAAAAAGAGCGCCAGGGAAGGTGGGAGGGGAAACGAATTCTAAGTGCGCCATCGCCGTTATACTCGATTGAAATCGAGTATGCCGAATAGCGTAGTATTCGATCGAATACCGGCTCGATCGAACACTACTCGCTCATCTCTAATAATAATATCTGACAAATTATTGAATCAAAATGTAAAATAAGGTTTGAATATCATAAAAAGTATTGTGTAAAAGTACGGTGCACTTTTTGCAGCCTTTCCTTTGTAATGCCAAGTTGTG
The DNA here is from genome assembly GCA_900303285.1 of Rhinella marina. NCBI lineage: Eukaryota > Metazoa > Chordata > Amphibia > Anura > Bufonidae > Rhinella > Rhinella marina. The sequence continues at coordinate 13,630 of ONZH01018430.1, forward strand.
GCAGCCAGAATTTTATCATTTTTTAAACTCCTTAGTGACCACCCTTATGTCTTTTTACAGCACTCACTAAGGAGTCTTAGCCTAGGCCCCCACCTTTTTATAGCTGCCTAGTTTAAACACTGCACAGGTCTACTGTGCTGTGGACGCCAAGAGCTCACTGTCACATGAGAACCAAGCTCCTGCTATAAAGGCCTGGCCCAGCAGAAGCACCAATCCAGGCTGTTTAATACCTTAGATACCTAAAGCAGCATCTAAATGGTTTAGAGGGAGGGGAGCTCCCTCTGTCTCTCATTGGCACCCTGCAAATGAGATTGAGGGATTCCAATGTCTTTGTATGCCAACCTGGGACCTAATGAATGCCCTATGCCTGCCCTGTAGTGTATGCCTACAAGGCTGCACTGCTCTGGGGCAGTCTAATAGTGTCTGTCAGTATAACACTTACAGTATAATACAGTGTACTTTATAAGCAGTGTAGTGTATTATAGAAGCAATCGAAAGATGACCTGTTAAAGTCCCCCTGTGGTACTTATAAATGGTTAAAAAAAGTAAAAAAAACAAGTTTTGTCAACAAATATCCAAGTTAAAAAATACATCCTTTTCCCATTAAAAAAACTTTTAAATAAAAAATTTGAAAAAACGATAAAACTATAGAAAAAAATATATGTATTGTGGTATCACTGTAATCATACTGACCCAGAGAATAAAGTTATCATGTTATTTATGCTGAAAAATGAACTCTGCTAAATTTATGACATAAAAACTTAGTGGCAATATTGCTATTTTTAACCAGGGATGTAGCTATAGGGGAAGCTGCTTCTTTGGGGCCCGAACTCAGAAGGGGCCCATCCAGGAGGAGGTCTAAAAGATTTTATTGTTAGGGCCTCCTCAACAGTATTATAAAATGACATATACAAGACTCGTCTGAGAGAGCAATCTTGACTAGTCACAAGGGTTGCAAAGATGTTGCTAAGATGGGGGCCCCCATCTTGTTTAAATCCATGACTCCATTGTCTAGTTATGCCCCCAATTCATTCTTGTATTTTCATAGCCATATTTTTATCTAGAGTGTAATGAACTATGTCTATATGCCAGTACACTAAAGTTATCTTTGGCAGCATTTTTTAAACTATTGCATTCAACTCATGTTGGGCTAATTTTCATTTCTTTCAATTGGAATTTATTACAATTTTTCAGCAGTTTTCTCTGTACAGCTGTCAATTTGTATTTGCAGACTAGCAGGTTTTTTGTTTCCTGACAAACAGAAGCTCTAATGACTCAGACTGAAAGCCTTAGGCCCCTTTCACATGAGCGTGGCGGATTAGGTCCGGATACGTTCAGGAAAACTCGCACCATTTTGCAAGCAAGTTCAGTCAGTTTTGTCTGCATTTGCGTTCAGTTGTTCAGTTTTTTCCGCGTGGGTACAATGCGTTTTGATGCGTTTTTCACGCGCGTGATAAAAAACTGAAGGTTTACGAATAGAGTTGAGCGAACGTGCTCGTAACGAGCACTGTAGCGCTCGGATCCCCTGCACTCGCATGGGCGCAGCCATCCGGATCCATCCTCCTCACCCGACTGCAAGTCAGTGGGGACGGATCCGTTTGGTATGACACACTCGTGTGTCATACCATACGGATCCGCCCCCATTGACTTACAGTCAGGTGAGAACGGATCCGGATGCCTGCGGCCATGCGATCGCAGGGGATCCGAGCGCTACAGTGCTCGTTACGAGCACGTTCACTCAACGATATTTACAAACAACATCTCTTAGCAACCATCAGAGAAAAACGCAGTGCATCCGCACTTGCTTCAGGGTGCAATGTGTTTTTCACTGAAGCCCCATTCACTTCTATGGGACCAGAGATGCGTGAAAAACGCAGAATATAGAACATGCTGCGTTTTTCACGCAACGCAGAACTGATGTATGAAAAAAATGCTCATGTACACAGACCCATTGGAATGAATGGATCAGGATTCAGTGCAAGTGCTATGCGTTCACATCACGCATTGCACCCGCGCGGAAAACTCGCTCGTGTGAAAGGGGCCTTATAGCTCAATTCTTATCAAACTAAAAAGAATATGGCTTAACCCTTAGACGACTTTCCATTGCCTTCCCAAAGCCATAACTTATTATGGCTTATTTTTCTTTCACATAACTTTATGAGGGCTTATTTTTTGGCGTAACAAGTTGTACTTTCTAATAACATTATTTAATATTGCATATGATGTCGTGGGGAGCTAAAAAACATTCCAAATGGGGTAGAATTGGAAACAATACAATTCTGCCATAGTTTTATGCTTGTTTTTACGGGAGAGCTATTCCTTTGCTGATGTGCTGGGACTCTCTGAAGAGGCCCAGCGTATAAGAGCTGTACTTACTATGAAGGCCTGCAGGTGGCAGGGATCCATGGGATAACAAAAAATGCTGCTTAGATTATAGTTCTGAACTACACTGTAAGCTAAAAGCAATCTGAAAATTGCCTATTCTAGTCTCCTGGAGGGGAGGGGCTAAAAAAGTTTTTAAAAAATATATAAAAATGTAGATCCTCTCCTTTACCCAAAATAAAAAAACATAAAGAAGATCGTGGGAATCATTACATCCCCAAAATACCTGAACAATTAAAATCTAACATATTTATCCATATGGCGAATAGCGTAATAAAAAAAATTAAAATGGTCTATTCCCCATTTTCTCATCACTTCACTTACCCAAAAATATTGAATAAAATACGATCAAAAAGTCACACACACTCCAAAATGGTATAAAAAAAAACAACTACAGATCGTCCCACAAAAAAATGATCCCTCACAGAACTCTGTAAACATAACTAAAAACAAGTCATGGGTGTCAGAATATAACTAATGACAAGAAAACAATGTTTTACTTCATTTTTTCAGTATTAAAACACAACAAAAATGATGTAAATGTGGTGTCACTGTAATTGTACTGACTTAGAGGATATAGGGCACGGGTCAGTTTTACCACATAGGGGACGCAGCAGAGGAAAAACCTGCAAAACTGGCGGAATCAGATTTTTTTTCTAATTCCACCACATTTTAATTTTTATTCTGCTTCCCACCTCATCATACGCAATATTAAGTGGTGCCATTAGAAAGTACCACTTGTCCCGCAAAAACAAGCCCCATACAGCTATCTGAATGGAAAAATAAAAAAATAATGGCTTTGGGAAGGCAGGGAGGAAAAATGAAAGTGCAAAAATGAAAAATACTCTGGAACCCAAGGGCTTAAAGGCATGCTAACATGCTTTGAGACTCTTAGAGCTCATGCACTCGAACATGTACATGCTGGGCTCGTGCTGGGGACCGCAAAATGCAGTTGGCAGTTCAGGGGCACTGACCATAGGGCCACCGCATGCAGACGCAGGACCTATTCACTTGAATGGAGTCCGCAACCTGCACTCAATGGTACGAACCACAAAAAAGTAGTTTGTGTACTTCTTTTTTTGCGGTGTGGAGGCACAGAGAGAAAACCCACGGAATCACTCAAGTGAATGGATCCGCATCCATGATATGGTGTGCACACAGCCGGTGCCCATATAGTGTAAAATAGAGCTGGCTTAGTTGCCCATAGCAACCAATCAGATTTCACCTTTTATTTTTCACAGGTCCTTTAGAATCTGATTGGTTGCTATAGGCAACTAAGCTAATTCTACTTTACAACTTTACACGACTTTGATAATTCTCCTAAAAATCATGATGGGCACACTCCTCATCTAGTAGAAACACTATGTTGGTAAAATATGTTTTTGTATTATACTTTTGCTATCAACACCTTCACACAAAGTCTGACATCATTGGGACCATAGTGGTATAAACATATAATGAACATATGGCATTCAAACTTTCATGTAGAATATAGCATCATTCAAACAATAGTATTGTATCAAATATATTTATTATGTCAATTTAAAAATATAGTAATAATAAAAATGGAATTGTGCAACTAGGATCCAGTGCTAAAAATATATAATAAAAATAAAAATCAAAAAATTGAAAAAAAAATCAAAAAATGTAGAGAAATGAAAAATGTAAAAATATAGAAATATATAATAAAACAGTCTTTATCTGTAGATAAGTCTTTTTGTATATAAATAAGTCCACACTATGGATGTGATGTTCCTCTTATTTTGTCTTTGTTATAATAGATTCTCCATTAGTGGTTATTCAGCTACTGTTTCTTATTTTATAATCTATTTTTTAGATTTATAATTGTGCACATAGGGTTAAGTTCGGCAACAGTGGATGAGAGTGGTAACTTATACCTTATACAGCATGTACATTACCCCCTCTTGTCCTCCGATGTATCCTCCTGTTGTCCGCTCTCCTCTGTGGTAGTGTACCTGCTAGGTAAGAGCAGGCTGCTGGCTGAGTTCGCGCGCGTTTGCTGTGTAGAAGCGGCGTCCCACGTGGTTTCCCGCAGCGCTGAGTAGCTGGTAACGCTGAATAGCTGGGAACGCTGGGAACGCTGTGTATCTGTAAGCGTCCTGAGTCTGGAGATTGAAGTTTCTCAGGTGCTTTCACAGGAATTATTGTTTGATCATCAGAGTAATAAATAAAGTCTTTGTTTAGTGGAGCTCCACTTAAATACGCCGCACTTTTTAGTAATAAAGTGTGCGTTCTTTCATTGATGCCCAAATGCAGGTCTCTTAAATACCATACTCGTTTCGGGGACTAAACTGCATGCCCTTTCCTCAGTGGTCTACCTCATCATACGCAATATTAAGTGGTGCCATTAGAAAGTACCACTTGTCCCGCAAAAACAAGCCCCATACAGCTATCTGAATGGAAAAATAAAAAAAATAATGGCTTTGGGAAGGCAGGGAGGAAAAATGAAAGTGCAAAAATGAAAAATACTCTGGAACTCAAGGGCTTAAAGGCATGCTAACATGCTTTGAGACTCTTAGGGCTCATGCACTCGAACACGTACATGCTGGGCTCGTGCTGGGGACCGCAAAATGCAGTTGGCAGTTCAGAGGCACTGACCATAGGGCCACCGCATGCAGACGCAGGACCTATTCACTTGAATGGAGTCCGCAACCTGCACCCGATGGTCTGAACCACAAAAAAGTAGTTTGTGTACTTCTTTTTTGCGGTGTGGAGACACAGAGAGAAAACCCACGGAATCACTCAAGTGAATGGATCCGCATCCATGATATGGTGTGCACACAGCCGGTGCCCATATAGTGTAAAATAGAGCTGGCTTAGTTGCCCATAGCAACCAATCAGATTTCACCTTTCATTTTTCACAGGTCCTTGGAATCTGATTGGTTGCTATGGGCAACTAAGCTAATTCTACTTTACACAACTTTGTTAATTCTCCCCATAATTTATATCTGCATAAATAGTAAAGCTCTAAATATGTTGCTTCATTTATTTTGCTTTAATGCTGTTATAAGCTGCATTATCTCTGTTCACATTTGCACTGCAGAGGTCATCACATTTGGCACAAAAATAGTGCTGTATTCACCAACATTTCTTTAAGGAATGTGTCATACACCATGATAGAGCCTGACAATATCCCCATCAAAGGGGCAGTTGGGCACCTTTCATACCCATTATCTGAGG
>ONZH01018431.1:0-68384 GCA_900303285.1 Rhinella marina
CCGTGCCACGGATGTAATTCGGTGGAGGAGGAGGAGGGTCGGAGGAGGAGGCATAGTACGTCTGAGAGACCGTGACGAGGTAGGCCCGCAATCCTCGGTGTGGGCAGTACATGAGCGGCCCCAGGGTCAGTCTCGGTCCCAGCCTCCACCAAGTTAACCCAATGTGCCATCAGTGAGATATAGTGTCCCTGCCCGGCAGCACTTGTCCACGTGTCCGTGGTTAGGTGGAACCTTCTCAGAAACAGCGTTGGTCAGGGCACGGATGATGTTCTGTGACACGTGCTGGTGTAGGGATGGGACGGCACATCGGAAAAATAGTGGCGGCTGGGACCGAATACCGAGGGGCAGCCACCGCATGAGATTGCGAAAGGCCTCGGTCTCTACCAGCCTATAGGGCAGCATCTCCAGGCTAAGCAATTTGGAGATGTGGACGTTGAGGGCTTGGGCATGTGGGTGGGTGGAACTGTATTTCCTCTTGCGCTCCAGCGTCTGCTGTAAGACAGCTGAAACGCTGCGCTGGGACACATTGGTGGACGCTGTGGAGGATCGTGGAGGCGAAGGTGTGGTTTTCCGGTGGGAGGCGCTCGTGCCGGGGTCCTGGGCAGGGGGTTGACTAGCAGAGGCAGCGAGTGACACAGGGGAAGGAGCAGTGGTTGTGACCCGCAGGAGGTGAACGGCCTTGGTTCCATTGAGTGGGGTGTTTTAGCACTCATATGCCTGCGCATGCTGGTGGTGGTTAGGCTAGTAGTGGTGGCACCCCTGCTGATCCTGGTGTGGCACAGGTTGCACACCACAGTCCGTCGGTCATCCTCACTTTCTTTAAAGAACCTCCAGACTTGCGAACATCTAGGCCTCGCCACGGGAGCTTCACTACGTGAAACAGTTGCTGCTGATGCACCAGCTCTGGCCTGCTTCTCCTCTGGCCACACCACTGCCTCTTACAACCTGTTCTGGTGCAGCACTCGCCTCCGCCTCAGAAGCACTGTCTTCACTCGGCATTATCAACCCAGCTTGGGTCAGTCACCTCGTCATCCTCCGATTCCTCAGTCTGCTCCCCCCTCGGACTTCCTGCCCTGACAACAAACTTCACCACTGTCTGACAACCGTGTCTCCTCATCGTCCGACACCTCTTTACAAACTTCTTCCACTAACTCAATCATTGTCATCATCATCATCACCCACAGACTGCGACAGTTGGAAAACTTGGGCATCGGGAACGAGGTCAGCAGCAACCTGAGAAGTGGTTTGTGACTCTGGGAAGGGTCCAGAAAACAGTTCCTGAGAGTATGCCGGATCGCATTCCAAATTTTCCTGGGAGGGGGCAGACTGGGGGGAAGGAGGTTTGAGGTGGAGGAGCCAGAGGAGTGCTCCCTTGGGGTAACGTGGGTGGACTGCGTGGAAGACTGACTGGTGGACAAATTACTTGAAGCATTGTCCGCAATCCACGAGATCAGCTGTTCGCACTGTTGTGGTTTCAACAGTCCTCTACCACGTGTCCCTGTAAGTTGAGACATGAAGCTAGGGAGTGTAGCTCTGCGGCGTTCCACAGCTCCCTCATCAGCAGGTACTGTCTCACCCTGCCCAGGACCACGGCCTCTGCCCCCTGCAGTAATTGAATGCCCACGCCCACGCCTCGTCCTCGACCCTTAGCCCTGGGGTTCAACATTTTTGTATATAAGTGTATTATATAAAAAAAAATAAACGGGCCTGCTGTACTGAAACCCACAAAATTGTTCAATCTGAACAAGAAATATATAGGTGGATAAGTTAGAGCAAAATTACGTATGTTATTACGTACCGTGCAGTATGGAGCAATTACCTGAAACTATTAGATTAGGCAACTTCGGTCTGCTTATTGCACCCCAGACAATGTCGCACAGCATTTTTGTATTGGATGCTTTCAAACAGCCTAACTTTTTTATTTTTTGTTCAATAGCTGTATAGGCTTGTTTTTGCGGGCAAGTTACTTTCCAACGCCACCATTTAATATGCATAGGTTGTAGTGGGAAGCGGGAAAAAAATTCCAGCTGAAATTGCAAAAAACACTTTTCCGCTACAGTTCTACGGTTTCTTATTTACGTTCGATGTTCATTAAAACTGACCAGTTACTTTCATTCTACTGGTCAGTACGAATCCGGCGATACCTAATATGTATAGTTTTTCCTGCAGTTTTGATAGTGATAAAATATTAAAGTGCCCTTTTTTTTTTTGTCATATCTTGACCCCTATAACTTTTTGGTATTTATTGTACGAGCTGTATGGGGCTCTTTTTTTGCGGGGATCTGAAGTTATTGATACCATTCTGGGGGTGTATGACTTTTTGATCACTTTTATTTAATTTTTTTAGAAAAAAAAGCGACAAAAACGCGAATCGCCATTTGACGCTTTTTCCGCCACAACAATTCGCCGTATGGATTTTTTTATATTTTAAAAGTACGGCGTTTTCGGTCACGGTATAACCCATGATGTTCTATATTTATTGTTATTTAGGTATTTTTTTTTAATTATACGGAAAGGGGGGTGACTTTTAACTTTTTTATTTTTATATATTTTTTCTTTTTTTTTTCTTTGATTATTTTTTAAAAGCTCAAATAAGCTATTATTGGTTTTTTTTCTTCTTGAGCAATCAGGGATTTACTAGATATTAAACAAATTTATTTCTTATCCTTGGCCTCGATCAGTTGGAATAAGAATGCAGTTGAAACTGTAAACTCACCAGCGAGGATTCAGTTTTCATATGGTGAAGACACCCCGGGCGTCTGACACACCCGGCGTGGGCTTCATTCAGCGCATCCTGATGCCGTGATCACGTGTGATTACGCATCAGAAGGCCTGGAAGACGCTGCCGATGAGTCAAGCCAAGTCTCTGCTGTTAAAACAGCAGTGACTTGCGGCCATGACGCCCGCCGCACCCTCGAGCGGCGTTTTTCCCCGCACAGCCCAGCGGAGTACATTGACGGCGGCGGCGTGATTGTTGCAACCTAGACAAATGTGCACACTGTTAGATGGTGCTGATACAAGTCAAGCAAAAATTCTATGAGGACAGCATGGGTACAGTGGAAGAAAACATTGCTTTGCACGGTATATTAATCTAATTATTATGTTTTGTACCGTGCAGAAAGAATTACCTGAACTAGCGACTGCAGACTTGGTTTTAATTCATTTTTTCAAAATCCCGGTTTTGGAGGGGGCGTGGCCTGAAGAAAGACCTTTTTTACTGACTGGGGGCAGATGGCATGGAGAAAATAGGGATTTTGATGGGAGATCGTGGGTAAGTGGAAAAAACATCTTATTAGTACTGTGCAGTCTAAAATTAGTCAATTTCATTACGATTTTTAATGTGTCCGTTGCACGAGAAATTACTTGTACCTGCAGCTGATTTTTTGACTTCCGTGCCTGCGAAGGGTCACCGGCAGAGTACGGATTGTGCTCGATAGGTGATAGTTAGAGCTAAATTACGTATTTATTACTACCGTGCAGTGGCAGAATTACCCTATTCTTTAACTTGGCTGCGGAGTGGAACCCAGAAGTGACGGCACGGATTTTTTAAAGCGCCTTCGTGAGGTGATTTTTATTTAATAAATGTTCCCCGTGGTAAGTGCGATGGCTGGAGTGGGAGGCGGGCGTGTCCACAGAGTGTATGAGCGTTTTTAGCCGAGATTTCAACAGTTTTAGTCTAAATAATTTTTTTCTAAAATTTTTGGGTGTCGGTCTCAGAGAGAGAAAATTACCTCACTGTGCAAGCAACAGAAAATTTAATTATTTTTTAATATAGCTGTATGGGGGGGACATCGACAGAGTCAGGGGGCACCTGGGACGAACATAGGTATTGTGATTTGGGTGAGTTCAAAGCTGCTTGGCACCAGATGTTCCACACTGCGCGTGGGAGGTGATTAGGGTCATGAGATTTAATTCTATGAATTTAAGTAGTTTTGTGTTGTTGTTGAGCAGGAAAAGTTACCCACACCAATCCCTGCACATGAAGAAGTTGATTTTACCTTATTTTTTTCATATGCATGTTAGCAAAAAAAACAGATAAGCCCCCTAATAAAAACGGACTACCATACGAAAAATGGACTATGCCAAGCAGAAAAGTCCCCTTAACAGTTATAGTGCTCGCTTATAGTGCCCTAAGTAGTAATATGCCCTCCTATAGATGATTCCTATAGTAGCATACTCCCCCTGAGTGGTTATAGCGAAAAAAATAAAGTTCTCTTAGTACCCTTAGTAGGCCTTAACTCCCTTAAAATTGCCCCTAATTAGTAATAAACCCACTCCCATAGTGTCTCAGTAGTTAAAATTTTCCAATGCCACCTATAGGGGCCCCAGCATTAGAATGGCCTCCCATAGGTGCTCTAGCAATAATTAATATAATGTTTTCCCCAGTATAATAAGCCCCTATTTACTGCCTCCAGTAATCATAATTCCCCTTGTGCCTCTGAAATAATAATTAATCCCTTATAGTACCACCCAGTATTATTAGCCTAATACTACAATAAGTCCCCTTATGTGTTCATAGTAATAATTAATGCCCTACTATTGTTCCTCAAGTAAGTACAAAAATGCCCCTAATAAGCTCAGTAGTATGCCTACTCAAGTGGCCGAGGAAAGTAAAAATTCTAAAAATCTGCCTCTTTTCCATGGCCATTCAACTGCTGCCACAACCCAAGAGCATTTTACCTACTGCGGAAATTTGTAAACTGCAAATCGGTTGGTATGACAGTTTGTCCGCGTGTTCCGCAATGGGTATCAAAATGAAATATTGACAACTGCCAGAGGATTTGAAATTAACCTCATTTTCAACTGTGCTCACCGTCCCAAAGTTTCCAGCAGTGGCTAGGGCCAGTTCAACTTGCCATTATGAATACTTAGGCCTCTCACAGAATTGAGAGGTTTTGGAAATTTGGTGAAAATTTGAAAAAATGGCTTCTAAACTTCTAAGCCCTCTAACGTCCTAAAAAAGTAAAATTACATTTACAAAATTATGCCAACATAAAGTAGACATAAGGGGAATGTAAAATAATAACTATTTTTGGAGGTATTACTGTGTATTTTGAAAGTAGAGAAATTGAAATTTGGAAATTTGGAAATTTTTCCAAATTTTTGGTAAATTTGGGATTTTTTCATAAATAAGGGTGAAATATATTGACTCAAATTTATGACTGTCATGAAGTACGATGTGTCACAAGAAAACAATCTCAGAATGGCCTAGATAAGTAAAAGCGTTCCAAAGTTATTACCACATAAAGTGACACATGTCAGATTTGCAAAAAATGGCCCGGTCAGGAAAGTGAAAACAGGCCCGGGGTTGAAGGGGTTAAAGGTCAATACCATGCTTATTTATGAGGCCACGCAATGGGCAGCAGTGGAGGAAAACATATTTTATTACTACTGAACTGTAGTAATAGAAAAACACATAAGTTATATTTATGGTAACCGGAAAACCTTTAACAGTGTCAGTGAATAGAAATGGATGAGATCCTCAGCTGCTGATAATTACCTGGTTGTTATGGAAACCTGCCCTCCCTGTGCGTGCCTTTGCAGAGAATGGCAGTTGGAGTTTAAAACCAAAGCTCCCAGTTGTAATGTTGGCTAATGGAGATCATATTTTGGGAATATCTCAGGAACGGTATGTCCTAGAGAGATGAGACCTGGTCTAAAACCTTCCCGGACACCTGATGTACCTGTGTGCCGAATTTGGTGAAAATCGGTCCAGTAGTTTGGTCGCGCATAGAGAACAGACAGACAGACAGACAAACAGAAACTCATTTTTATATTATTAAGAGATATGGCAATCACTGTGTGAATTAAAGAACATGATAATGTAATATTTTGGACATATTTTGAAGCGGAAATACCAATTGTTTTTTGATATTTTTTATATGATAAATGGAGCAGAGGGTGGTTTTAAGTTGTAACATTTATATTTTTTTATTTCAAACTTTTTTTTATTTGAACACTTGATCACTTATACAATACACTACAATACTTCTGTATTGCAGTGTACAGGGTGGGCTATTTATATGGATACACCTAAATAAAATGGGAATGGTTGGTGATATTAACTTCTTGTTTGTGGCACATTAGCATATAAGAGGGGGGAAACTTTTCAAGATGGGTGGTGACCATGGTGGCCATTTTGAAGTCGGCCATTTTGGATCCAACTTTAGTTTTTTCAATGGGAAGAAGGTCATGTGACATATCAAACTTATTGAGAATTTCACAAGAAAAACAATGGTTACTTTACTATTTCATGAGTTATTTACAAGTTTCTGACCACTTATACAATGTGTTCAAAGTGCTGCCCATTGTGTTGGATTGTCAATGCAACCCTCTTCTCCCACTCTTCACACACTGATATCAACACTGTAGAAGAAATTCTATCACAGGCTTCCAGTATCCATAGTTTCAGGTGCTGCACATTTCGTATCTTTACAGCATAGACAATTGCCTTCAGATGACCTCAAAGATAAAAGTCTAAGGGGGTCAGATCGGGAAACCTTGGGGGCCATTCAACTGCCACATGATGATGTGTTTCCCTCTTTATGCACTGAAGCTGGCACTTTCCCTGAGTTTTTCCAGCAAGATGGTGCACCACCACATTATGGGTGTCAGATCCGAGCATTCTTAGATGAACAGTTTCCTGGAAAGTGGTTTGGTCATCGTGGGACAGTTGAATGACCCTCAAGATCTCCCGATCTGATCCCCTTAGACTTTTATCTTTGGGGTCATCTGAAGGCAATTGTCTATTCTGTGAAGATATGAGATATGCAACACCTGAAACTACGGATACTGAAAGCCTGTGCTAGCATTTCTTCTGCAGTGTTGCTATCAGTGTGTGAAGAGTAGGAGAAGAGGGTTGCATTGACAATCCAACACAATGGGCAGCACTTTGAACACATTGTATAAGTGGTCAGAAACTTGTAAATAACTCATGAAATAATAAAGTAACATTAAAACCAAGCACACCATCGTTTTTCTTGCAAAATTCTCAATAAGTTTGATATGTCACATGACCCTCTTCCCATTGAAAAAACTAAGGTTGGATCCAAAATGGCCGACTTCAAAATGGCCACCATGATCACCACCCATCTTGAAAAGTTTTCCTCCTCCCATATACTAATGTGCCACAAACAGGAAGTTAACATCACCAACCATTCCCATTTTATTTAGGTGTATCCATATAAATGATGCACCCTGTATAATGATTTTACTGGCATCCCATTACACCATGTAATAGAATTTGTACCATAGCTGGCCTGGGGGCCTCCAAAAGCACATCTCAATTGTTTCTGCATGTGTATTATTCTAGTGTTGAATGTCTGATCACTACTTTGGATCAGGAAACACACTGTACTCTTTTAGGGCAAATGACCTGTTACATTTGCCCTTCCCTCTTTATCCGTGTCCTTTCCCATTCTTTAGATAAACGTGAAAAACATCCTACATGTTTTTTTTACTACAGTTTGTAAAACTGGTTTATACAGGATTATCTATTTATCAGAAATTTAACAATTAAATGAAAATTATAACATCTGCCATAGTTCGGTTTCAAAATTAAAAGAAAATGTGGATTTACTCACCTGTCCACAGCTATTGCAACCAATGTGAAAACAGAGGCAGAAACAGAAATTCCCTGAACCATTCCACTCATTTTACATATTGTATTTCCAAAAGGCCAACCTAGGAAGAAAAATAAATTATAGCACAGCTTTGCACTATGAATGAATTATGAATGCTCTTTTCATTAGACTTTGTATAATGGGCTCCATTTGCATTAAAAGTCTCTGAAATACTGTATATCAATACAAAAAATATCAGTATATACATTATTAACCGCAACCTAGTACAGTATAATATTGTGTACATTAGCATAGAGACCATTATTGCATTATTGCATTTTTACAAAAGGTGTTGTTTTAGATCAAATATTAAGGAAAATTAAGGCTACTTTCACACTTGCATTTACATTTTCCAGTATTAAGATCCAGCAGAGGATCTCAATACCGGAGAAAAACGCTTTAGTTTTGTCCCCATTCATTGTCAATGGGGACAAAACGTAACTGAACAGAATACTCCAAATTGCAATACATTCAGTTTGGTTGCGTCCACATACTGGAGAGCAAACCGCAGCAAGCTTTGGTTTTCCTTCCTTCCGTCATGGAATGCGGAGCAAAACGGTATGACCCACAATGCAAGTCAATGGGGACTGATGCGTTTTCTCAGACACAATAGAAAACAGATCCATTACCCATTGACTTTTAATGGTATTCATGACGGATCCATCATTGCTATGTTAAAGATAATACAACCGGATCCATTCATAATGGATGCAGATGGTTGTATTATCAGCCAAAAACACAAGTGTGAAAGTAGCCTTAATACTGAATATACTAAAATCCAAAAGTGGGAGCATCGTGCTCCGGTGTCCATAACAGCAGTCCCCGGCTACGGTCGGAGAATCTGTTATGTTTTAGTAATAGCTCAAAGCCTCAAGCAGTCTCCAATAGCTATTACTAGAATATACCTATACAGGCCAGCAGGTGGCAGCACTGTATTGATATTTTGTAAATGGAGTATTCTATGATGGCTATCATAAAATAGCCAAGCGAGTACAAGTCCTATAGTGGTGAATGGACAAGCACACCACACATGCACGGCCACGTCTCCATTCACCACAGTTGGTCTGTTGGAAATAGCTGATCCAGCTCCCATAACAGTGAATGGAGGCCTGGCTGCACTTGCATGGTGCACTCATCTTCACCTCAGAGGGTCTGTGAGATGGGAATACCCCTTTAAAGGGTTCACAAAATTATGCATTTATCTAGAAACCATTACTCAAACCCATTGTAATATGTGCTAACAATTCAATTCTTCTAGATCAATGAGGACATTAATTATGGTAGATCTTGAATCTCATTCTGATTTTCAAGCAATGAATGGATCTGTTTATTTCCTTTTTCACTTCCTGTTCTGATTTTACACTTCTTTCAGTCAGCAGGTTTGGATTTAATTACTATATTTGTACTGATAACACCCATCTCACCCTCTCTTCTTGACTAACAGCATCAGCTGTATCCAGCTGCCACTTCGTCAATGTCATGATTAACTCTTTAAAGCCTGACATTTGAATTTCCATGGCATATAACTATGCTTTACAGATAGATGCAATAGATTAAATTGAGCCTAAAGGTCCTTTTACATAGGGTGATTTCAGCCCCAAACATGTGCAGATCAGTCATATTCAAATCATTCGGGGCTTCTTTTTATATGGTTACTGTGATAGTTCATCCTCTATTCATTTTGCATTCAGATAGTAGCACATCCCCTGATTACACAGTGTGATGTGTTGCAGACAAACGCTGCTTCTTGGTGCCGTATGAAAGATGCAAACACCTTACACGGGTGTCTGCTCAATTGTCGGGGAATCACTGGCATATTTACATAAATGGAAGTCCCCATTGTTCACCGTTTAAACTGCAGGACATTTATGCTCTGTTACGATAGCAATAGGGCATAGCTCCAAAGTCCAAACCAACATTGTTTATTGTTTGTGCAAATGAGTTTGTGTGATTCCCACAATAGAGGAAATGTATCACTCTGTTTTTTTTATTTATTTTTAAATATTGACAGTTTCAAATTATGGCAGCTGAAATAAACGGCAGTTAATGCTCAGAAAATTGTCAATACTCCCTTACGGTCTATAGAAAGAGAAGGACTGGTTTTCCACAGTAGGTGTCCTAGGAGGATTATAACCTACCTTGTGATCTTTGTCACTGTAAATCTGCCTATCCTGCAATTTCCAACCTACAGTACATATGTATTAGGGCCCATTCACACAACCATGTGAATGGGTCCGCATCTATTCCGCAATATTGCGAAATAGATGCGGACCCATTCACGTCTATTAGAGCGGGCAGCCGCGGCTCCGTGCCACGGGTCCACAATGAATTATAGAACATGTCCTATTTTTGTCCGCAATAGCGGACAAGAATAGGCATTTTGAATGCAGCACCCGGCCGTGTGTTCCGTAAATTGCGGAACACACGCCGGGCGGCATCTGTGGTATTGCAGATCCGCATTTTTGCGGATCCGCAATACTACGGCTGTCTGAACAACTCCTTAACATAAGTTCTAGACTAGTTTTCAGCTCTTAATTTGCCCTCTCTCTCCCAGTATGCCTTTAGGGATGATTATATTTATTCATCAACAGGATTGTGGCAATGAGAAATCTCAACATACCATAAAAATGCATCTTATATTGCATATAGACGGTACATCTAAGGCTTGCACAAAGTATGCCACTTCCTTTTTCAACATAATCCCAGTGGACCTTTTCTGAATCACGTGATTCTTGATATTCTTTAGCATCAATACAGGTGTCCTCTATTTAGGTTTATGTACTTTGTTCATATATATGTTTTTGTAATGTGTATTGTACACCACTGTTGTATGTATGGCATTTCACAATGTCCCCTGATGAACCACTGCCTAATGGGGAAACATGTTAGGACTTAGGAGTAGGGTACTCAACAATTCTGCACATTTACTGTAATTACCTACTCAATTACTTCACACTCAGGGGGTACAAGTACAACCAGAGTTACTGTATAAATAAGATAGCAACAAACAAGTCAACAATTAAAATAAAAGGAAAGAGGGTCCTGCTCATAAGAGCTTATAATTAGAGATGAGCGAACGTGCTCGTAACGAGCACTGTACCGCTCGGCTCCCCTGCGCTCGCATGGGCGCAGGCAGCCGCTTCCGTCGGGTGAGGAGGACGGAAGTGGCTGCCTGCGCCCATGCGAGCGCAGGGGAGCCGAGCGGTACAGTGCTCGTTATGAGCACGTTCGCTCATCTCTACTTATAATCTATGAGGATATAGGGGTGAGACAAAAGGTAACAAGTGCTTGATTTGTGTAATGGTTTGGCCGTCTTAAAACACAAAAGGGGAGTAGATCTAAGGCTGCATGAGCCAGTCAACAGCCAATATCTGTATTTCTTCTGAGGGAATGGAGTGTGGTGGATACAGAGATGTTTTTGAGGTACAGGTGGTATAAGCAGGCAAGAGACTGAATATAGGGGTGAATGAAAGATCAGTGTCAAACATAACACCAAGACAGCAGGCATGCTGCCTAGGCAAGATGGTAGTGCCAGACACTAAGTTGGAGATATCAGATTTAGGTAGATTAGTAGATGGAGGAAACATCAGAAGTTCAGTTTTGGAAAGATTCAGTTTCAGATAGACATGACAGCGGACAGACAGTCAATGGTGGACTGTAGTACAGCAGGGGTGATGTTACAGGATGAAGTGTATAGTTGGGTGTCATCAGAATAGAGAAGTTATTGGAAACTATGGAGTAATGTATTAAACAGAAATATGCCAATATTAGGGATATTTCTGGCGCAGATTGTGGCACAAAGGTCATAACTAGTGTGTTATCATGCTAGCTTATTGCGCTGGCTTATTTAACTGTGTGCAAACCTTTTAAAGTTTAAAGGTGGTGGTGAGATACACTGTTGGGATGGCATGCTATGCCTAGGCATGATGGTTTTGGTGCTGACTATATCCATAAGCCGTATTGCCATAGTGTTTTTAGAAAAAAGAGTGTTTTCTCCCGGTAAATCTTCCAAACAAGACATATTTGTTAAGTTGTTTTTTAATTGTGCATGGGCTTAAATATTTAACATGCTAACTGAGACCTGTATCTTTCGCACTGTAGAATTATGGACTTCAAATTATTTGGAAATGAACTGGAGATGAGCAAACTTCTTGAAATTTTTTTCTTGTCAGAACTGATTCTACTGGAATGAAAAATGTTCCAATTGCCCTGAAAATTGGCATATGACGCTTTGAGGTCTCCTATGACTAATATTTATTCTCTCTTATCTTTCTCTGTTATTTTATTTTTTTCATTTTTGATCCACCCCCGTTCCTTTAAGTTCTTTAACACAATGACATACATAGCTATGGGTAAATGAATGGTTGACAGTGTTGCCAAACAGCGCGTTTAAAAACATACTGTATTTAAGAACACAGAGTGTTTAAAAACATTTCAAAAATTGTCCCTTATTACACACAGTGTTATTGAAGAAAAAACAGTGTCTTGTTCTCAACAAGCGTTCTAAAAATTATGCATTCACAGGGGCAGATGGCTCCCAGGTCCTGTCCAACACACCGTCATCATCATTGTCCTCACTCTGCCACTTTTATTAGACTGTGATATATCTTACACTTTTGGAGGTGCCAGTGAAGACAGAGAGGACGCAACTAAAAGGTTTTTCTGGGGCAACAGGAAGGAGTGCAGTGCCCCAGAGGACTCCTGCAAAAGGTAAATTATTGCTTAAAGAGTTAATTTAAGGTTATTTTATTTTTATTTAAAAAAGGGATAATTGCATAGCTGTTGCAGCAGAGTATATGCTATTAATTCTGGAGGTGCTGGCAATAAGTCTATGAGCTGTTGAAAGTTGAGGTTTTTACAAAAGGCTGGCTAGATGTTCCTTCACAGAGAAAAATGAGTTTTTTTTGCAATATTTTGTAATGCAGAAATTGCCAGAAGCTGTAACAATACACAATTCAACAACAACTAATCTGAGTGATTAGTCCCTCACTCTCTATGCTTTCCCTAAAAAAAACCTAAATCTACCTTATCAGATTACTATACTCTTCCTAAACTCTTCCTTATACACTCTCTCTATTCACCTTGATTGCTAGCTTGTGTTTGTAGTTGCTTTGGCAGAAACAGCCAACACACGCTATTACATTGCAAGCTAGACTAATAATAAGGATTATTCTTTCTGAGCAAAATGACCTGCCAACTCGTTGTCATGTACTCCTTAATCTTCAACCTCCCTCCTCTTTAACCTGCTAATTTGCACAGTAAAATGGCACTGGAGACTTTTTTTCTTGAAACGAATGTCAGAAACAAATCACCAAAACTTTGAATTTCATTTTGTGAAATTTGTAATGTATCCGATTCATTCATAATCAATTTGCTCTTCTCTTTTTATAACCTTTCACAGATTGATGGACTGCAACAATTGCTTTTCTAATATCATTACTAGCGCCTTTCCTTCTCCTCCTGGCATTATGTTAAGAGAAACCTGAATGCTTCAGATCAGCAACTGCCAAAACTTCTGCTTTTATAGCGGTTGTGACACTTATTGATCACCAATTAATCAAAGAAATTTGATTAGCAACAACCAGAAGCAGTTAGGATGAACTTACCATGTAATGACATGGTATAATTTGTCATGTGTTGTTTAGAGTTGAGAAACTTCTTGAAATTTGTTTTGTGCCCAACTCATCGAATTTATAGAAAAATTAATCAAAGTTGTTCTAATTGGTCTGAAAATTGGTATATGACACCTTGAGATCCTGGGTCTTGTGCTAAACAGTTGGAGCGCACGCTGAACGAATGCCTATATTCATGAACTCCTGGCTTTCCCCACCCCCTGGAAAAAAAACTGTCAATCAGAAGCAGTTGGGTGGGGAGAGCCATGTTATAATAGAAGCAGTTCTGACCCTGTTACCTCTGCTGTTTATTTCTGCCACTGCCCCCACTCTCCTTCTCTGATAGTCATCATCATCCTTACCTTCAATGTCATTTTTATCAGATGGTTCCACTGCAACCAGTACCAACACAGCTATGCATGGGGTTTCACTGCCTCCTCTTAAACCTCCTCCTCATGGCAGTCCAAATGCTGACTGTTCTAACTCAAGTCATCAACAGGGTGACTATCTTGAGTATCTTCCACAGCACATGTTTTTTTTTTCTTAGGAGAAAAGAAGGAACCCAACTAGAAGGGGGCAGTGAAGACAGAGATGATGCAACTGGTAGGCTTTTTTGGGGCTTCGAGGAGAAGGACCAGGATGAATGCTGTGACTTCTGGCTTGAAGGCACATAAAATTCAGAGATGACCTCCACATCATCCTGCTGTAATAGAGAGAATGAGTGAGCCATCCAGTCAACAATCTCATCCTATTTGTCTTCAATAATAATATGGTGACTATAGGAAGCCAGGGAGAATTGTGGAATACTACTACTACTACTAGTTGGATGGCTAGTGCTGTTACTTCTGCTACTACCCACATTCAGACTCTAATATGACAATGCCTGGGTATCTTCAGTTTTCCAAACATTTTATCATAAAGCCTTAACCTATAAATTAAAAGTCTCAGTTTTTTTGCACAGATTATTAAGTGGTACAATAAAATTACCTGCAATGATGTTATCTAATAAAGTTGTGGGCATGCAGAAGATCCCAACCAGCAGATCACTGACCGCAAGATTTAAGATGAAGAGATTAGTAACTGTTCTCATATGCTTGCTGCTGAGAACAATGAAGCACACGACTCCATTGCCAAGCATGCAGAAGATAAAGATGAGCAAGTATGAGATAATGAACACTGCTGCTACAGAGGGGCGATGAAGATAGAAATCCACATAAGTTATGTTTATATCTGCATTAGTCTGGATCCTGTTGATGGCTTTCTTAGGAGTCCATATCAAAGATACATTCATGTCCATCTTTTCATTCATGATAAACCTTAAAGATAAACAGAACATAATCAGTTGCAATCAAAATCCCTATATTTTATGTATTTTTACATTACAGAACTGCTAAGAATATGAAAACTGATTTTTTTTAAAGAATATACAGAATAATAGATTGACATTTTCCCCTGGTAAAAATTAAAACTCCCATCCCATTATACTGTAACAGTAATGATTATATTTAGCAGTTTGATTAATTTATTGCCTTTGATAACAACACAGCTAATTGGAACACTACTACTGTTTGTTGCACAGCGAAAGGCCACCACGCAGCGTCAGGTCATAGTGCGCCCCAGGCAGGGAGACAGCGGAGCGCCGAACCGGAGGGCAGCCGCAGTGCGGGACAGGTAAGAAAGGTTTTTTATTTTAATCTTATGTGGCTGGGTGGGCTGATGTGAGGTCTGATGGGGGCACAGTAGGCTGATGTGAGGTCTGATGGGGGCACATTCTGCTGATCTGAGGTCTGATGGGGGCACAGTAGGCTGATCTGAGGTCTGATGGGGGCACAGTAGGCTGATCTGAGGTCTGATGGGGGCACAGTAGGCTGATGTGAGGTCTGATGGGGGCACAATACGCTGATCTGAGGTCTGATGGGGGCACAATACACTGATCTGAGGTCTGATGGGGCACAATATGCTGATCTGAGGTCTGATGGGGGCACAATACGCTGATCTGAGGTCTGATGGGGCACAATACGCTGATCTGAGGTCTGATGGGGGCACATTCTGCTGAACTGAGGTCTGATGGGGGCACAATACGCTGATCTGAGGTCTGATGGGGGCACAATACGCTGATCTGAGGTCTGATGGGGGCACAGTAGGGTGATGTGAGGACTGATGGGGGCACATTCTGCTGATCTGAGGTCTGATGGGGGTACAATACGCTGATCTGAGGTCTGATGGGGCACAGTAGGCTGATGTGAGGTCTGATGGGGGCACATTCTGCTGATCTGAGGTCTGACGGGGGCACAATATGCTGATCTGAGGTCTGATGGGGCACAATACGCTGGTCTGATGGGGGCACAGTAGGCTGATCTGAGGTCTGATGGGGGCACATTCTACTGATCTGAGGTCTGATGGGGGCACAGTAGGCTTATGTGAGGACTAAAGGGGGCACATTCTGCTGATTTGAGGTCTGATGGGGGTACAATACGCTGATCTGAGGTCTGATGGGGCACAATACGCTGATCTCAGGTCTGATGGGGCACAGTAGGCTGATGTGAGGTCTGATGGGGGCACATTCTGCTGATCTGAGGTCTGATGGGGGCACAGTAGGCTGATCTGAGGTCTGATGGGGGCACAGTAGGCTGATCTGAGGTCTGATGGGGGCACAGTAGGCTGATGTGAGGTCTGATGGTGGCACAATACGCTGATCTGAGGTCTGATGGGGGCACAATACACTGATCTGAGGTCTGATGGGGCACAATATGCTGATCTGAGGTCTGATGGGGGCACAATACGCTGATCTGAGGTCTGATGGGACACAATACGCTGATCTGAGGTCTGATGGGGGCACATTCTGCTGAACTGAGGTCTGATGGGGGCACAATACGCTGACCTGAGGTCTGATGGGGGCACAATACGCTGATCTGAGGTCTGATGGGGGCACAGTAGGGTGATGTGAGGACTGATGGGGGCACATTCTGCTGATCTGAGGTCTGATGTGGGTACAATACGCTGATCTAAGGTCTGATGGGGCACAGTAGGCTGATGTGAGGTCTGATGGGGCACATTCTGCTGATCTGAGGTCTGACGGGGGCACCATATGCTGATCTGAGGTCTGATGGGGCACAATACGCTGGTCTGATGGGGGCACAGTAGGCTGATCTGAGGTCTGATGGGGGCACATTCTACTGATCTGAGGTCTGATGGGGGCACAGTAGGCTTATGTGAGGACTAATGGGGGCACATTCTGCTGATTTGAGGTCTGATGGGGGTACAATATGCTGATCTGAGGTCTGATGGGGCACAATACGCTGATCTGAGGTCTGATGGGGCACAGTAGGCTGATGTGAGGTCTGATGGGGGCACATTCTGCTGATCTGAGGTCTGATGGGGGCACAGTAGGCTGATCTGAGGTCTGATGTGGGCACAGTAGGCTGATGTGAGGTCTGATGGGGGCACATTCTGCTGATCTGAGGTCTGATGGGGGCACAATACGCTGATCTGAGGTCTGATGGGGGCACAATACGGTGATCTGAGGTCTGATGGGGCACAATACGCTGATCTGAGGTCTGATGGGGGCACATTCTGCTGATCTGAGGTCTGATGGGGGCACAATACGCTGATCTGAGGTCTGATGGGGGCACAATACGCTGACCTGGGGTCTGATGGGGCACAATACGCTGATCTGAGGTCTGATGGGGGCACATTCTGCTGATGTGAGGTCTGATGGGAGCACATTCTGCTGATCTGAGGTCTGATGGGGCACAATACGCTGCTATGAGGTCTGATGGGGGCACAATACACTGATCTGAGGTCTTATCGGGGCACATTAAGCTTATCTGAGGTCTGATGGGGGCAGGGGACTGTTAGTTTAGTGATGTAAAAACTGGGGACAGGTTTCCTTTAACATAGGAGTCCCCTTGTTTTTTTTACTCCTATTACTCCTATATTTTACTGCATTATATGGTAGAGTATTTACACTAGGGTATGTAGAAAGTCTACTGTACAGTACTTAACAGCATAGATGATCTAGCAGTTTATACAGTCATCTTTCTAGTACAATATTATAACCACAACTAGTAGTATGTGCCTGTGAAGTTGGAAACGTGCGTTTGGGAAGCCACTAAGTGGGGGGCCCACTCAAGTATGTTTCGCCACCCCTGTGCTGAACCTCTAGCTACGCCTCTGACCACAGTGTAATGCTGCATATACACATAATGGTCAAAAGTAGCTGAACATGCTTTGCACATGCTTCATCTAAAAATGTGTCAGTACATTGCTCATACATGGGTGGGCATTAGGCACCCTTAAAGGGGTTGTCTCACTTCAGCAAGTGGCATTTATCATGTAGAGAAAGTTAATACATGACACTTAATAATGTATTGTGATTGTCCATATTGCCTCCTTTCCGGGCTTAATTAATTTTCCATCACATTATACACTGCTCGTTTTTAGCGGTTATGACCACCCTGCAATTCAGCAACGGGCTGTGCTTATTCACTATAGGAAAAAGCGTCCATTTCTCTTGATGGCCATGGCAAGTGAATTGAAGTATCCGAAGTGGACTTCGATCAGAATTTTGGGAAAAATTTGATTTGGCGCAAAGCTGAATTTCCTTGTCCTTTGTGGTAACAAATCAATTTTCCCTGGAAATAAAAAATATATACTTACATCAAACATTTGCATGCAAAGAGGCCATCGTGGTCATCCTGACCGAAGATCCCACACAAAATCTCGGGCATGGTGACATATGTCATCGACCCGCCGGCCAACACAACGCGCAATATTTTACGCGATGGTGTCTTCAATCAAGATGGCTGTGGCGGCCTCTTTGCGATCAAATAGATAAGGTGAGTATATTTATTTTTACTGGATTAACTCCTGAAAGCCTTCACTATTATTCTCAGATGCTGTGACAGCTGAGGGGTTCAATGATGGGGGTTGGTGTGATCTCTACATAAAAAGAAATGCACTTCATGATGAAATAATTCATCACAAAGCCAATTTCATTGTGAAATTCAGTGAAGCAGCCAAATCAAATTTTTGATAACTTTGCTCATTTCTAGCCAGGACCATGGGAACATGCATAGGCAATTAGACATGCATACGCAGTAGCTCTGTCCTGGCCACTGCTGCATCATAGATACAGAGATAATGGAATGGAAAAATGAATCTAGCCAGCAAAGGAAGCAATATGGATAATAACAATACATTAGTAAGTGCCTTGTATTAACTTTCTCTACATGATAAATGTCATTTGCTGAAATAAGACAGCCTCTTTAAAGAGAGTCTGCCACTCAGAGTCTGTTACTCAGCTTTATTCAGATACAGATTTATACAGGGTGAGAAACATCAGAGAACAAATACCCTGCAGTCATTACTAAATGGGCCCACTCATCCATATTGAAGGCACTCTCAACCGATTTGGATGTGATGAAACGATCCTTGCAGATCATGTACACCGATACATGCTGATTGTCTTCCCTGGGGCCGATGGGATCTTCCAGCAAGACAATGTGACATGTCCCATGGCTAGAAATCTCTGCCATTGGTTAGAATAGCATGCCAAATTATTCCAAGTACTACCCTAGGCCCCCTAATTCCCCAGACATGACTGCAATCGAGCATCTGTGGGACCACCTCGATTGTTATGTTCACTCTATGGATCTTCCCCCATACACCCTCCAGCAGTGTTGGATGTGCTGCAGTCAGCATGACTCCAGACACCTGTCACAACCTATCAGAACCTTATTGAGTCACTTCCAGCCTGTCTATCTGTTGTCCGTGCTGCAGACGGCGGTTACTTTGGATATTAGCTGGTGATTATAATAATGTGACATGACTTTGTATGACAGCTGTACTTAGCCATGCTAACATGTTTCCCAGTTCATGCTCCAAATTCTTATAATCTGAAAATAATGCTAATGATAAAAAAAAATCTTTATTTATAATCACACTACTGAAATTTACCAAAATGATAATAATCAGGATGGTAATAAAAATGATTTTGTAAATAGGGGGTAGAATGCAATTCAAATCCCCCCAATAACTAAACAAACAAACAAATAAATAAATGCAGGACTTACTGAAAGAGAAATTAAGTAGCAATTCTTCGTATATTGTGCAATAAACAAGTCTTGGTGTAAAACAGTGTTCAATTTATGACAAGAGATGTGCTTCTAGTTTACCATAGAAACACGGAGTGCACTGAGCTGTTGTCAGGGGATTTTTTCCCATTTAGTAAGGGAAGTAGAGCATGCCTTATGTACTCTACTGCACAGCCTGAAAAATTACACATATGTGTCATGAATGTGCTACACTTTAATCGTCCACTTAGCAACAGCATAGGCAATACACTAATCAGCTTCCGTGTGAGAACAGGAGCAAACTGAGAATGATAAAAAGTCAGCACCCATCTGAGTTATAATATATTATTAGAATTTGTAGTAAAGCATTATTTTAAATAAATTTCAATATTCCTACAGCTTACATAAAATCCATGTTAGGGCTCATGTACATGACCGTAGCCGTTTTTGCGATCCACAAATTGTGGATCCTCAAAACAAGGATACCGGCCATGTGTGTACTGCTTTTTGTGTAACGGAATGTCCAACCATTAGGGCCCTTGCACACGACCGTATGTGCTCCGAGACATAGGGTCTGTGAGCGGGCCACATGTCCTGGAGCGGCATAGATCGTGCGCACAGGAGCTCACAGCATCATAGATTACTACTGTCCCACACTAATATGATCTTATGGACAATATCCATGGACAATATGTGAATAGCATTCATGTTCTGTCAGTGGTTGTCACGGACTTTTGATAGGAGATGTTCTGGAAACCAGTTTTCACCCTAGCAGAGTATATGGAATGCGGATCAATATGTATGGCAAAAAACACACATATGGGCACCTCTACTGAAGAAACACTGACCGTTTTGTGAAATGTGAAAGAGGCTTAAGGCTGGTTTTACAAAGGACATTTTTGAGAAACAAAACAACATCAGAAAATATGCATTGGAAAAACAGCACGTGGTTTTACCACTGTGTTACCAGCGGATGAGATATTAATAGATAAAACTACTATCACAATCTGTACAGAAAATTGATAACAGTGGTAAAACCCCATGTAGTTTTTCTGATGCTGTTGTCCTTATGGCGTTTTGTTGCTCAGAATTACAACAAAAGTGCCCTGTGTAAAACCACTCTTAGGCCACCTGCACAAGTTGTGGAATATGTACAGTTTTTCCGACATGGATTTCCCTACAGTATCAGTGTATGAGATGACACTAATCTCATGTACACTTTGCCAATTTTTTTTTTCTGTGCAGAATCTGACCTGCATTGCGGTTTTCAAATTTAAAGAACTCACGCAATTTTTTTTATTCTCTGACCTGTTAGAAAGGTGCATGATGTAATCTATAGTGAATGAAGTCTTCTCATCAGAGACTGTAATTCTGAGTTATCCCCTCTCTTCATATTGTAGCTGGGTCATGTGAGCAACTCCCTGACCTTCAACTGACCCAGGACAGGAAGCCAGTTACTTCTCTATTCATTCCTATGAGACTGAAAGTGAGGCTCCCATAGGAATGCATAGAGAATTAGACTTCCTGTCCACACATAAGAGGCTGTGTGAGTTGGTGGGTCTGATTCCTAGTCACATGACACAGATGAGAAACATCAGGGAGATGTAACTCAAAAATTCAGCCACTGGTAAGAAAAGGACATTCACTACAGATTACATCATGTACGTTTCTAGCAGGATATGGAATAACATTTTTTGCGGGAGTTCTTCTTTAATATCATGTCAATTATCTTTGCGGTTTTCAATTCAATGGTGAGATCTGTGGCAAAACTGCAGTTAGACATTCCGGAATTTGGTAAGTCTAAGGGTGCCTGCACATTGTGCAGATTGCACAAATTTTTTTTTTCCATGCATATTTTGCACGAAAAACCGCAGCGTAATACGGTACCAACAAAGTGAATAAGGTTAAGCAAATATTATGTACTCTTCATTTTTTATCTAAGGTGCAAAAACTGACCTGCTGTGTGGATTTAGAAATTTGCAGCATATCAATGTTTGTTGGGGGAGAGTTATCAAAACTGGTGAAAAGGAAAACTGGCTTAGTTGCCCATAGCAACCAATCAGATTCCATCTTTCATTTTTTTAGAGCTCCCCTGAGAACAAAAGGTGGAATCTGACTGGCTTCTATGGGCAACTAAGCCAGTTATCCTTTACATAAATTTCATAAATCTCCCCCATTGTGTTTTTCTTGTGCACAATTCACTCTTTTCAATAGAAAGGTGACATCACATGAAATCCGTACAAAACTGGATAAAAAACACTCGAAAAACGCACCAAAAACACGAAAAATAGTGCAGATCCATGTGTGTTTTTTTGTGCAGTTTTGGTGTGACTTTCATGCAAATTTTCTGCGCACATTTTTTAGAATGATAGTCAATGGTGTCACATTGCAACATATGGCATGCTGCGACTGCGACAGGACAGTCACAAAAATACATCCTGTAGTGCTACACATAAATGTCGCATTACACATGTTGCAATGTAGTGTACCCCTTTTGTTGCGCGACAAATTTTACAAGGCTGTTGATTCGGACCCATATCAATTCAGACCAAACCACAGTAGCTCCAAATGTCTTGAAAATTGGTATATAACACCCTCTACTCTCCTAGGACTCAGAATGGCTCTCAAACGCAATAACAACAAATGATAACAATAGTAAATGATGTCTGGGTTACACTGACATACATAACTATGAGTAAACGTGTGTTTGACAGTATTAACCCCTTCAACCCCAGGCCTGTTTTCACCTTCCTGCCCAGGCCATTTTTTGCAAATCTGACATGTGTCACTTTATGTGGTAATAACTTTGGAACGCTCTTACTTATCCAGGCCATTCTGAGATTTTTTTCTCGTCACATATTGTAGTAAATTTGTGGCAAAATATTTCATTTTTATTTATAAAAAAATACCAAATTTACCAAAAATTTGCAAATTTTAATTTCTCTACTTTCAAAATACATAGTAATACCTCCAAAAATAGTTATTATTTTACATTCCCCATATGTCTACTTTATGTTGGTATCATTTTATAAATGTCATTTTACTTTTTAGGATGTTAGAAGGCTTAGAAGTTTAGAAGCCATTTTTCAAATTTTCAACAAAATTTCCAAAACCATTTTTTTGAGCACCAATTCAGTTATAACGTGATTTTGAGGGGCTTACATAATGTAAACCACCCATAAATTACCCCATATTAGAAACTACACCCTCAAATTATAAAAAAAAACTGATGTTACAAACTTTGTTAACCCTTGAGGTGTTCCACAAGAATTAAAGGAAAATGGAGGTGAAATTTCAAAATTTCACTTTTTTTGGTAGATTATTCATGTTAATAATTTTTTTCTTGCAACACAGCAAGGGATAACAGGAAACTAAACCTCAATATACATTGCTCTGATTCTGCAGTTTACAGAAATACCCCATATGTGATGGTAAACGTCTCTATGGGTTTGTGGTAGTGGTCAGAAGAAAAGGAGCGCCATACAAATTTTGGAGGCAGATTTTGCTAGAATGGTTTTTAGGCACCATTTTGTAATTGAGAGAGCCTGACGTACCCCTACAGTGGAAACCCTCAAAAAGTGACCCCATTTTGGAAACTACACCCTTCAAAGAATATATTAAGGGGGTTACTGACCACTTTGACCCCCTAAGAGTTTTACGGAATTTGGAAACACTTGAAACGCTGTGAAAATGAAAAGTTTCATTTCTTCCAATAAAATGTTGCTTTAGCCCTAAATTTTTCATTTTCACAAGGGGTAACAGGAGAAAAGCACACCATAATGTGTTCCCCATTTTCACCTGAATACGGCAACACCCCATATGTGGTGGTAAACTGCTGTGGGGGCACATGGCAGGACTCAGAACAGAAGGAGCGCCATATGGATTTTGCAGCACAGATTTTGATGGATTGGTTTACAGGAGCCATTGATTTTTATTTTTTTGAGTTATTGTCTTAGGTAGGGTCTCATTTTTTGCGATACAAGATGACAGTTTGATTGGTACCAATTTGGGGTACATACGCTTTTTTGATCGCCTGCTATTACACTTTTTGTAAGGGATGGTGACCAAAAAATGGCTGTTTTGGCACTGTTTTTTTTTTTTTTTTTTACTGCGTTCACCTGGCCGGGTGGATCATGTCATATTTTTATAGACCCGGGCGATACGGACGTGGCGATACGTAATATTTTTCTTTTTTTCCCTATTTTTTTCACTTTATTTTGTGAAAAGGACGTTTTTTTTAACTTGAAACTTTTATAATTTTTTTTTTTACACTTTATTTTTTAACTTTTTTTTAACTTTTTTTTAACTCTCTTTTTCACATTTTTTTTACTTTTGGGGTCTGATCCCCTTTACAATGCATTACAATACACCTGTATTGTAATGCATTGGCTGTAAGTGTATTACTGATAGTAATACACTTACAGCTTTACAGCTTACAGCCTGTGAGATCCAGGGGGCTGGATCTCACAGGCTTCCATAGATGGCAGCCATATGCCTAAGGAAGGCATCGGGCTGCCATCTAAGCCATCGGGTCCCCGTCATAGCAGCACGGGGACCCGATGACATCCCCCTTAACGCTGCATACCGCATGTGCCGCGGTCAGCGCTGACCGCGGCACATGAAGGGTTAATGCGCCGGCATCGGTGTTTTAACCGATGCCAGGGCATACAGCAGGGGTCTGGCTCCTGGGCACAGCCGGACCCCCGCCACTGATCTGGCGGGCGCAGATCCTGCACCCGCCCAATCAGCACGCTGTTGTGGTACGGCGCCGGGCGGCACGTCCCTTCCTGCAGCGCTGTACATGTACGGCGTTGGTCAGGAAGGGGTTAACATATAGAATGTTTAAAAACATACTGCACCGTCACATGTGTTATACTTTTTCATATTCTAAAGCTTCCAAAAACTGTCCCTTATTGGAGGGCAGGTGGTTTTTAAACAAACACATTGTTATGGGATAAAAAAAAAAAATATTTAAAAAAGTGGCAGCAACAGCAGCTGTACAGAACATGATGGTCGTCAGGCCACAGCACTGGCATGATAGCGGCAGGACAGAAGGCAGACAGTAACAGTGGGGCATCATCAGCAAGGCCAGATCTTTTCATCGGCCTCAAACGGAGGAGTGTGAAAATCCTCCCGAATCCAGGCTTGGTTAATTTTGGCAAAAGTTATGTTTTGGACACTGGTGGAAGACAACTTGGCCTGTCAACACGCTCTTGAAATGATATTGGAGGCTGGACAAAAAAGAGAGCATGTTGTGCCAGTTCGGGCCACTGTTCCAGTCTGCCTGCCTATAAATCCATAGGGTTAGGAACAGGGTATACACCAGAGTCTGGCCAGAGTGTAGGTAGGCCTGAACCTGGGCATTATGGCGGAGCTCTCAGCTTGCTGACTGGCCTCAGCCTAACGTGGCGCGTGGAAAAACTGCTCCATCATGGTGAGGAGACTGAAATTGCTGCTACTATGGCTTCTGCTTTTTGTGGCGACGAGAGGACGGTAACTCTGAAAGAGGAGGAGAGGGGCCTCCCTCTCAGACACGCTGGCTGCAGGCGTCTGCTTGCTGAGAGCTGCAGCAAGATATGTACATAGTGTTTCCGGGTAATAACATAATTTGTCCTCCTATTCGGAGAGAGGAAAACATTCCCCCATTTTGCTTTGATAGCGAGGGTCTAAAAGCTTGGCTATTCAGTAATCATCAGACTGCTTGATGTCAACAATACATCTGTCACTGCGTAGACAAGCAACCACAGAGCTTGACATACTGGCCAACATTGAGGAGCCAGTTCGTTCTGGCTCAACCCCTCAATAAGACAATTGGGTGTCCTGGGTCCCCAACAGCTACGGGGGCGGACAGCAACAGCGCTAGCTGATCTTCCACTGCTGTCCCCTGTTTTTTTTTAACAATGCATTTTTATTAGTTTCTCAATTTCTTTTGAAGAGAAAACAAGAACAAGGCATACAAATAAAGAAAACAGAAATATAGCATCATACATATTCAATGACACGCAGGCCATTAGTGTAGGTGACAATAAAATTATACAAAGAGTAAGAAGCGAACATAATAGTGGGACTCATTACACGCAGAGCTATTCATCACATAAGTCTCGTAAAACAGATACAAGGGGCTGAGATCAGCTACCCAAGGAGTTCCTATAATCTGTCCATGGGGACCACCTCACAGCTAGGGCACAACTATGTTTCGCCGAGTATACTAATGCGGTTTCATATTGTTTATATAGATCCACTTTGGATATAATATCAGCTATAGTAGGTATATCTATAGCTTTCCATTTAGAGGCAAGGGACAACCGGGCTGCCGTGAGGACATATGTGACAACCCATCTATATCTAAGCGGAATATCTGTTGTTCCAATAAGCAGTAAGGCTAAAGCAGGGTTAGGGCACAGAGTATATCCCACAATCTTGGAAAGTAGCTGAAAGACCTCCAACCAAAATGGAACAATTTTTGGGCATAACCACCAAGTATGGAACAAGGTTCCCACCCCATGACACTGCTTCCAACATGAGTTGGAGTACCCTGGTATACAATGAGCAAGTCTGTCTGGGGTGAGATACCAACGCAAGTGCACCTTTTTTACCTGCTCCATATGATTAACACATTTAAAGGCACGAGCAGACCACTGAAATGCCTGTTGCCATTGCATCTTCGTGAAAGAGAGCTGGAGATCAGCTTCCCACTTAATCATAAAAGGGAGCTTATCTATGCCCTTCGGCTGGTTAAGAAACCGGTAAAAAGGAGAGAGGCCATGGAAAGTGCGATCAGGGGTATAAAACGCTCTGAAAAGCTGAACTTCTGGCGTTAGTATATCTTTGGTAGTTACAGTTGAGAGGAAATGCCTTATTTGTAGGAACTGATAAAACCAGGCTTTTGGTAGGTCATAAGTGTCCCTAAGCTGTTCGTATGACTTAAGAACATTGTTATCATATAAGGATTGTAAACTTCTGACACCTTTAGCCTCCCACCCCACCAGGCTTAAGCCCATAATATGTGGCTCAAGACAACGAACCGAAAGATGTTTAAATGGAATGCTCATTCTAATAGGAGCAGATACCAGGGTCCTCCAAATAGAAAGTGAATGTGACACAGTGTTTAATGGGTGGGACACCCGTAAAGGATGTAGATACATAGCTTCAACTAATCCCCTCAGGGAGGTCCCTTTGGTCAAAGTGTTTTCAATTTGAACCCACGTATGAGATAGGTCAGGTCTAAACCACTCTCTCATGGCATCTAACGCAGCTGCTCTATAGTAAGCGCCCAAATTGGGCACTCCCATCCCACCATCCACCGGGGCGTGATACAAAAGTTTATGGGACACTCTAGGAAGTTTGTCACCCCATATGAAGCGGAGGAGGAGGTTTTGTAATATCTGGAGCTGTGTTCTAGTAATGGGAAGGGGGACACAGCGTAGAATATAAAGAATCTTAGGCAAGAAGATCATCTTACATATATGAATTCGAGCAATCCAAGACAATTCCAGAGAAGAGAGTCTGGTGAGTTCTGGCTTAATGGAGGTAAGAAGCGATTTTATGTTACGGGATGCTAAAGTCGCTACTGGAAAACATAGGGTTATTCCCAAGTAAGGTATACCAGAGGGCGACATGACAAAAGGGAAGTTTGTTGAGAGACGTTGAATATGTGGCTGATCCAATAATATTGGGAGCACCAGAGACTTGGAGGAGTTCAGCTTATAATAAGACACCCTAGAATATTGTTCAAGAACCGACATAAGTGCAGGGAATGAGGAATCCGGTTTTAAACATGTAACAATCACATCATCTGCATATAATCCAATACTATGAGATTTCGCCCCCACCGGTATCCCTAATATATCAGGATGAGATCTGACTGCCTCTGCCAGGGGTTCCATTACCATAGCGAAAATGACAGGAGAGAGAGGGCAGCCCTGGCGAGTCCCATTGCTGATCTGGAAGGGGGTAGACAAAAAACCAGACGCCAGAACCCTAGCAGAGGGTCTGGAATACAGGGCTAAAATAGACTGCAGTATAGAACCCTGGAAACCAAATTTGAGTAGAACTGCTTCCAGGTATCCCCAGTGCACCCTGTCAAAGGCTTTCTCTGCGTCCAATGAGAGGAAAGCCCCGGGGGACCTCGACAGTTGCATAATTTGTAGTAGATTAATCATACGGCGAGTGCCATCCCTAGTCTGTCTGCCTTCCACAAATCCCACCTGGTCCGGATGTACTAGTGAGGGAATCACCTTTTGCAAACGAGAGGCTATCAGTTTAGCATATATTTTAAGATCGCAGTTGAGAAGAGCAATAGGTCTAAAATTTTCTGGTTTAGTGGGTGGTTTACCTGGTTTGGGCAGGGTAGTGATGGTCGCAGATAGGTGCTCCCGATTGATGGTCCCTGTTGTTCGCCATAGATGAAATAAGCGAGACAGGTAAGGAGTGAGGTGGGTGGAGAATACCTTATAATAATCACTAGGGAGGCCATCTGGGCCAGGGGCCTTGTTAGAAGGAGAAGACTTTATCGTGTGGGCGATTTCTGATGGGTCAAACGGAGCATTTAAGGAGGACAATTGCTCCTCAGACAGACTAGGGAGATGCAATTTATCCAGAAAGGTTTTTATAGAATCTGGAGAAGGTTGAACAGTTGCAGTGTCATCCTTCAAATTGTACAATTTGGAATAATAGGAAGCAAAAGCGTCCGCTATGGCCCTAGGATCCGTTATGGGACCGTCTGGGCCCCCTTCCAGATAAGCAATTTTTGATTTAGCAGTGGCCTGTTTAACCCTACGGGCCAGCAAGGCACTCGCCCTATCCCCCATGGCATAGTACTTAGCTTTACAACGTTTCATATTATACTCATAGTTGTGAAGCAATAATACTCTTAGCTTATCCCTGGCAGTCCAAGTTTAGCCACCAACTCAGAGGTAGACCGCACCTTATTAGCAGCCTCCAAGTCCCTGATGCTCTTCAGTGCCTCTGTCACCTCAGCTGTCCTCTTACGCTTGAGAGCGGAGGCAGTCTGTAAAAATAAACCTCTGATAAAGGCTTTATGGGCCTCCCAAAGAGTTTCATCAGATACCTCCGAATTGTCATTTATACGAAAGTAATCCTGCAGTGCAACGTTGATCTTAGCCAACACCTCAGGGGACTTTAGCAAGGAAAGATTGAGGCGCCAGGAGGAGTGCGGCGCGGGGGGACCACGATCATCCAGGACTAGTTCCACAGGGGCATGGTCAGACCATGTAATAATACCAATGGAGGTATGCATACAAGAAGAGAGGAGGAGATTATCCACTAGAAAATAATCGATACGGGAATAGGATCTAAATCTAGGGGAAAAATAGGTAAAATCCTTTTCACTGGCATGTTGGTACCTCCATACATCATGAAAACCTTCCTCTAGCAATAAGTTCCGGATATCTCCTCTTTGCAGAACAGCTTTAGAGGAACAATCCATTTCAGAGGAAACCGGAATGTTGAAGTCCCCACACACCAGCACCCCACCTTTGGCCATCAACCTCGCCTTCTGTAAAACAGAACGTATAAAAGAGCTGGGAGAATTGTTAGGAGAATAGACATTTACCAGGGTACATTGTAGGCCATTGATTTTGCATACAAGAATAATAAACCGTCCGCCAGGATCCACATATTCAGAAATGACATCCAGCGCCACTGTATTCTTTATCAAAAGACTGACTCCAGCCTTCTTAGTTGCGGCAGTGGCATGTCGCATATAAGGGAAGGCCCTATGGTGTAACCGCTGGGTGTCAGTTTCTAACAAATGGGTCTCCTGAATACATGCAACATCACATTTAGATCTGAGTATTTCCCTCCATAATAAAGACCTCTTAAATGGGGAGTTGAGACCCCGGACATTGAAGGATATTATTTTAATACCCATGGTGGATGGTGTGATGAGAGCCCAAGGTCAAGACACCCACACAACCCATAGGGTCACAAACTAAGCAAGTCAGATAATGGTGCCAATGCAGTATGATGCAATATACAAACTGGAAACGAGTACCAGAACAAACATTAAGAAAACAAAAAAGAATAAGAACAGAAAAAGACACCAGCAGGACGCTGGCAGTATTCAGGGCAATGCGGGCAACAAGGACCATTGCCCGAATTGGAAGAGCAAAAAGCAGCTAGTGAGCCAGCTCAAGAAACCTGCGTGGCCAGCCGACGCTAGGCCACAGTCCATTCCCCATCAAGCCGCTCCGGTGGTCTGTGCGTCGCAGGTGGATCTTGGTCCGAAGAGGAGAGGCCCCATTTCTTCAGTAAAGCCAAGGCTTGAATTGGAGTAAAGCAGGTGAGCGTAGATCCATCTTTAGTAATCACCAGTCTCATAGGAAAGCCCCACTTATAGGTAATGGAGTTCTGCCGTAGGACTTGCGTAGCAGGAGCGAACTCCCTCCTCTTAGCTAAGGTGGCCGCAGACAGGTCCGGGTAGACCAGTAAACCATCATAGGGAGATGAGAGGTCTGGCTTCTTCCGTAGGCCCAGAAGAAAGGCCTCCTTGGTAGTGAAAAAATGCAACCGCGCTAGCGTGTCTCGTGGTACACTGGGGCCCAAGTGTTTTGGACGTGGCACTCTGTGGACCCGGTCAATTAGGAAGTCCGAGTCAGGGAGGTCCGGCAGAACCGCTTTGAGAAATGAGGTAAGGAACTCCCGGAGGTCTGAGTCCAGGACGGTCTCTGGAATTCCTCTGATACGCACATTGTTGCGTCTGGATCTGTCTTCCAGGTCATACAGCTTATTTTTCATGCGGGCGACATCCTCCTCTAAAGCATAGTGCGCATCTATCAAAGAGTTATGCGAGGAGGCGTACTCCGCCATCTTGGATTCTATATGTGCCGTGCGGCCTCCCAGGTCGGTGAGCTCCCGCTTGATATCATTTAGCATGGATTTAAAGTCCCCCAATAAAGTGGTCCGCAGAGTGTTCAGCATCAGCTGCATGTTCTGACTTGTAAGAGGGCAGTCTTCAGCCTCGGGGTCTGGGGGGACAGAAGTGCGCTCCGCTGTATCTCCGTCAGCGCGGGAAAGTGCAAGAGAGGCCTGCGTACTGGGTGACGCGCGCTCTGGATCTGGAGTTGCCACCGGACTTTTGGCAAAAAAATCCTCCAGCTTGGAGGGAGGACCTCTCCTTGTTGTCTTACCCTTAGGCATGCTGTATAGGCACCGGAGAGTGTATATGGCAAACGGGGATGCCGCTTCTAGCCGCTTCAAACAGGTTTCAGAGACGGAGCTCACGCTTCACACGACCAGCGCCATCAGCGTTCAGGCCACGCCCCCTGCTGTCCCCTGTTGAATAAGCGCCAGCGTCTGTTCTAAGATAAATATGAGGGGAATAACATTGTTCAGGCCATAGTTATCCCTGCCAACAAACTTTGTGGTTTCTTCAAAGGGCTTCAGCATCCGATCTCGGATGAGCTGCCAGTGACTGACCTCAAAACAGCACATGCTCCCTGATGCTGAGACAGTCTGGTGCTTGACAAAATCATTCAAAGCTTTCTGCTGCTTGTACAGACACTGGAGCATGTGCAATGTTGAATTCCAGTGAATTGGCACATCATATATTATATGGTTGCTGCAAGTCTAAGAAAACCTTTTTCACCACATAAGTATTGGCTGAAGTACTTAGACAGTCTCCCAGACATTGTCAGCACCTTGCACAACCTAAGATACTTATTTAGAAAGCATTGCACAATTAGCTTGATGAGGTGCACTATGCAGGGACCATGTGTTATTTCTCCCAGATTCAGGACGGGCACAATGTTGCGCCAATTGTCACTTACCACCTTGCCCAGTTGGAGTCGTTGAGGTGACAGTCAGCGGTATGTGTGCTGCTTGATGAACTTTAGTAACTGCTCACCATTGTGGCTACACTTGCCTAGTCTGAGCATCTCCAACATATGTGATAGGAAGGAGGGATAGTGAGAGCGATGCTACGCCCACCTGCTCTTGTGAATGGGTGCACGTCCATGGAGGAGAAGGAAGATAAATGCCTGGTGTGGGAGCCAGGACAACACAATCATGGTCAAAAGGGCCTGGTCTCTTTACCAGGGATGGCTTTTTGGGAGAAATAATGCCAGTTAACTATCTTCCAGCGAGGCTGAGCACGAACCATCAGCTCCCAAAAGGGAGCAGAATAGACTAAATGGTATGACAGCAACTACAATGCCAGCAATTTGGCCAGGTGGGAATTAAGATTGCATGTTGGGCGTGTAAGGTTGTTTTCTGGCCATGCATGCTGTTGTCCATGACTGACGATGGAGAGGAGGAGTCTGACTGGGAGAAGCAGAAAGGGATGATTACAATGTGAAAAACACCATAGTGCCCATGGATGCTTGGCTGCTACAAGGGGGACTGGGAGAAGGAAGGAACTCCTGTTATGGTAGCTGGTTGCCACCTTTACTTGCTCACAGGATGTGGAGAAGCTGCTTCATGTGGTTCAAAAGAGCTGTGGTGCCTACATTTGTGTTTGCCTGCCAGAGTCAGAAACTGCCAGATGGGAGATACTCATGCAGAGCTAGAGGCAGTCGAGCTTGGCTTAGCTCTGGCATGTTTTGGGCATAACCCAATTACAATATCAGTGGCATCACCAGAGTTTGAAGCAGATGTAGCCTTGTCTGCTCTTTGGTATGTAATTAGCTTCTGCTCTTTATTGCTGCCACTGCCATCATCACCTGATCCGGCTCCTAGGTCCTGTCCAGCACACAATCATCATCAGAGTCCTCACCCTCCCTTTTGTTTCTATCAGAGTGTGGGATATCATGTGGATTCTTTGGCCCCCCTCCACTTCTCTTTCCCAACTGCTACTGTTGCTGCCTCAACGCCAATAGCGTATGCAGTCTCCTCCTTCACCTCCTCCTCAAGGCAGTAAAAACACTGACTGCCCTCACACAAGTCATCAACAGGGACTTGATTATCTGCCTTGTGGCATTGTGGGGTTTTCTTGCTACTTCTTAGGAAAAAGGAAGGCGTCCCACTAGGAAGGGCAGTAAAAACAGCAAAGACTCCACTGAAAGCCTTCT
Source organism: Rhinella marina (assembly GCA_900303285.1). Lineage (NCBI taxonomy): Eukaryota > Metazoa > Chordata > Amphibia > Anura > Bufonidae > Rhinella > Rhinella marina. The sequence goes on from ONZH01018431.1 coordinate 32,337, forward strand.
CTGAATCTGCAAGGAGCAGGAGGTACGCTGTCAGACTATGAAGTCACCTCTATGTCATCCTGCTGTGTGGAGAGAAAAATAAATGGATTTTGGCCTACATTTGTTATTACTCACTGATATTTTGTTTGCTACCCTGAGTATTTTATATGTTTTTTAAAACAAACAAAAAAAGTAAATTAACTGTGTGGAGATGCCCTGACCTGGACTTCAGACTAGTATTTCAGGCGTTTTCACTGAGATTTAAAATGCTACATGGATGGTAAAACACATGGTGTACCTTTTTGTGCTTTTTCCACTCCCCTCAAAAAAAGATTTTTGCTAAAATGGGAAAAAAATGAAAGTTATGTCCTTGTAAGGTAGCTGCTTTTGAGGTTTGCAGCAGTTGTGCTAGGAGTCATACTCAGCCTTAGCGCCTCACCTCTCACTCCCTGGCTGACAGCTTTCCCTGCCTGTCCCTATTCTACACTAAAAATTCTTCTTCTTTGTAATTCTAGCCTTACTCATCAATGTCCCTGGCAATAGAATTCAAGCTTGATTGTGACTTTTGACTGTCTCTGACTCTCAAAGATTTTTTTTCAGACACTGTAAGATCTATCCATCCTCATTAGCAGTACAACACAGAATGATATTCTGCCGGTTCTGCTAGGGCACCTCCCTGCCTGCTGCAGCACTGATTGGCTCAGCCAGGCTGTCTGTCAGGCTCAGAGCCAATCAATTCAAGCCCCCCCCCCCAAACTTCCTCTGAGGGACATGTGAGCACCCTTTACTTTACTAAGGATAAAAGGGACTGGACTGTTGCTCAGTGTCCTGAAGTCTTGTTTTCAGATGAAAGTAAAGTTTGCATTTTCATTTGGAAATCAAGGTCCCAAAGTCTGGAGAAAGAGTGGGAGGCATACAGTCCAAGTTGTTTGAGGTCCAATGTGAAGTTTCCACAGTCAGTGATAGTTTGGGGAGCCATGTTATCTGTTGGTGCCACGCTGGATTGATGTAGTTAATCATGCAAAAGGAGCCCCGACTAAGTGTTGAATACATGTACTATATATACATTTCAGTAGGCCAACATTTATGTATTAAAACTATTTATATAATATTATATAATATATATAATATTTAAATTTTCTGAGATACTGACTTTTGGATTTTCATTAACTGTAAGCCATGATCATAAATGCTAAAAGAAATAAACATTTAATGTGTGTAATGACTATATGAATTTCACTTTTTGAATTGAATTACTTAAATAAATTAACTTTTTATGATATTCTAATTTCATGAGATGTACCTGTATACAATAAAGGATGTAGCACCAGATAGACCTTTCCAGTTTGTGAATGTACTATGCAGTAACCTTTAATAACATTTGAGCATCATATACAGTTCAGACACGGATATGTACCAGTTTCCTGTCATAACAATGTCATTTGTGTCTGGGCAGATTTTTGAAACTTCCTACATCAGCCCTAATGAGCTTTTGGGACACTTATAACACATCATGATTGGATGGCTTCCAGAGCTGTGCCTCTATGGATACCCTGCCTGGGGCAAGGCTCCTTAGGAACATAGCAAAATTCTCATAAGACTTCAATGCTTATGCACTGGAGTGTATTAGAGAAGCGATCTGATGATCCCTTGTTCTCAAGCACCCTAGGGGAACTATTTAAAAGTGTAAATAAACAAAAAACAACTTCAAAGAACCTCCTTTCCTCCAAAATTAAAATAAATAAGCAATAGAAAAATAAACATCATAGGCATCACTGCACCTAAAAATGTTCATACTATTTAAATATAAAAAATGCTATTATTATGGCTCCAGGAATGCAGGGAGTAATAATTGCCCAGGGTAGAATTAACCAAGCTGAACAAGCTGAAATTTGACCAGAGATCAAGTGTAACGCAGTTGCAAATAGATGCAAGATCATGATGCAAGTTGGGCAGGTCACCGATTGGCCAGCGATTGGCTGTAATGGCATCAGCATGGAACTTTAGATCCTGTGAGCCGAGTGAAGACACCAAAGAAGAATAGGCTCTGGGAGCCAGCGCCATGAAGCAGGTAAGTATGCTTCCCTTCGCAGGTCCGCCGAAGGGAGGGGGGGTTTGCCAAATCCCCCCAATGGTGCACAGGCCCTTAAGATAGACTTCAATATGAGATCAGTGGGAGTCTGACTCCTGCCCAATCCAATTTTGTTTCTTTAAGGAGTCACAATTCTCTGCCAAGTATTGCGGCCTCATCATTGTTTACAACAGAATTTCAGACATATAGTAGTGGCTGTTCTGAGTATTGTAGTACTTTCCTATTCAAGCTGCTGATGGGTGGGGTTTATCAAAGTTGGACTATCACTTATCCTGAGGATAGACCATCTAGATCCTAATCTTAGAAACTTTAAGAGGCTTTGATGCTTACAGAATTAGATTAATGTTACACATATTGAAAGTAAATGGGCATGCTGGACAATGAATCTCAAAGGGAACCTGTGTAGTACACTAGACCTGGGGGTATTACAGATTGTTTATTGTTATGCATTGCATTTCGCTTTTTGTTTCCTAGCTATTACCACCAATAAGGAAGGTATGGCAATGGTTGGCAGGAATACGGTTAATCACTCTCGATAGGAGTGGGCTGGTTCTGCTTACTGCCAGGAGGCGGAGTTCCTGTCTAGAGACAGAGCGAAGAGGATGCAGAATGCAGTACCCCTGCGCATACAGAGAATTCTCCAGAGAGAACCATCACTAAATTGCCTCAAGTAAAGGTTTGAGAAGATAAAGAGAGCAGGTGAACTGCTAAATTTAGCTTCTACAGACACAGCTGTGAAGTGACGAAAACAATTAAGCCACCCATCAATAAACAACTACTAGGCTAGTATCACCTAAGTGCAGAACAACCACCAACCAACCTGCCTCCATATCCTTGCTGGTGCCAGAAAAGAATTGCACTAAAGCCTGCTGCTACTGCATGTATTTCAAGTTCTATGTTGCACTTAGTAAAGAAAACTTTGTTATGTTTAACTCTGGCCTCAACTTTCACTGCAACAGACCCCAGGGAGTGATGGCCTGAGGTAGGACACAATAACAGTACAACATTACATCAGGACCACTACCACTCCCATCCTCTACACTGGCACCTATCACCATGAAAATAGAGTTCATATATTGTTTTGTGGGAAAAGCCTAAAATGAGCAGTAAAGCAGCTTAAACAAATGAAATTCAAGTTGAATACTAAATTTTTTCCCTCAAACCTATAAATCAATCTGCTCAGCAACTTCTGCTTTATAATATGCTGCCTTCAGATCATACACCATGTTCAACCTGACAGGTTCATATTAACTGTCTGAACATTCTGTCCCATAAATTGCCCATAAAAATTCTACAATCCAGAAGTACTGTATGTAAACTGTGGAATTCAGCCATTTTATGTAAGGTATAAGTATTTTTCCATAGGTGTCACATGCTCTGGCATCAGTCTCTGTCCAGCGTTTCTGTACCACATTGGAGGCAAACTACAATGGATGACATGGCTGCATATATTGGAACTCAGCATAACTGAAATCATAAAACACTCATTTTAATGTCAAGTAGGAAAATGTTCAAAAAGGTTATTCTGACATAGATTTTCAAAGTAAGTACACAAGCCTCATCAGGTCTTAGAGCTCTATATAATAATGTATGCGATCATTAATGTGAAATCTAGTGAAAAATCATCTTTATTGACTATTTGCTAAATACTGCAATATTGATGCTATTACAATTAAAGGGATGCTCCACCTTTCAATACCACTTTTATGTTTAAACATATTGTGGAATAATTTTAAAAACATACTACCAGATCCTCTTTAAACACCATCTAGCCTTATTTGGAAGATATTAGCAGCAGTATACCTTTCATATGCCACTGAATGATGCAACATACTGAATGAGTATTTCAAAATTTGGTTCTGGCGTTTGTATTTTTTTCACTTTATTAATATTTTCCCCCATGATTTTTCAGGAGACCACTGCAAACATTAAAGGAGCTGTCAAGGATTTTAAAAGTGATGGCCTATCTTCAGGGCAGGCCATCAAAAATCTGATCAATGGAGGTTTAACACCCTGCCCCCTGACGATCAATTGTTCTGCAGTACTGTAGCTCTGGTGCCAGAAGTTGGTGCCGGAACCTACACAGCTCTGTCTACTGTGTAGTGGGTGGACCTGGTTACTGTAGGGCTACTCTAACTGAAATGAATAGGTGAAGCTCTGCAGTTGCAAGCTTCATCCACTGTTCAATGGATGAACCCATGTAGTTCTAACACCAACTTCTGGTGCCAGAGCTACTCTGAAAGAGCTGATCACTAGGGGTGTGGTGTGTCAGACATTGATGGATTATCAAGGCCAGGGATCAACAACATTCTGCACTCCAGCTGCTCTGAAACTACAACTTCCAGCATGCACTCTTACTCAGCTGTTCTTGTAACTCCCATAGAAGTGAAAGGAGGATTCTGGGAGTTTTAGTTTCAGAAAAGCTGGAGTACTGGAGGTTGCTAATCACCTAGGCCATCATTTGTAAAAGCCTGGAAACCCCATTTTAAATCTATAAATGAAACATTACCTTACATTTTCTGGGTGAACAAGTAGAAGGTCATTAAAAGCATTACATGAAAGCCTTTTTATTAGCATTCACTCTTTTCACATCACCCCCAATATAACAGTATGCAACATTATAGTCATTTTAATTTAAAAGAAATTTGAAAGCTCAAGCTGATTCTCATTTTTATACATATACCTTAGAACTGTCAGATAGAAAGCAGAAACACACTAATGATTAATCTACAACCCAACATATACAAATTAAGAAAACCAAAGGCAAAGTCACATAACCGTGGTTATTTGAAGCATAAGAAAATAATAATGCTGGACTACAGCAATGCCCAGAGTCACAGACAGTTAATTACAAGTCAGCATCTTCCAACATTTGATGTTTTTCTGCCACTTTCAAAACTAACAATGGCCCTATGTGATTAAAAAAAATTACCACTTGTCAGGCTATTATTTTCTTCAAATAATTGAAAGCAGGAAATTAAACTAACAGTGATTATTCTGCAATGAAAAATGATATAGATAATATGGCTAGAACTTAAATGACCAATTTACACATCTACAAAGTAGATGTATATTAGAATTCAGCAGCACACATTTTAGGCCACATAATTATTTCAGATTGGATTAATTAAATCGATTAATAATTGGCACAAATGCAGTTTGTCACTATATTACATTTGGTACAGTATAAAATTTAATTTAAATGTAAATCTCATGAGGTATACACCACTCTACAACAAACTAACTATGTCGCAAACAATTTTTCACCAGGACAGTCCACTTTTCTGTAGAATCCTAATTTACCTACGTACAACATTGACTAATTCACATTTGAAGGCTACACAGTTGGAATAAATTATGTTGGTATGACTTCAAATTCAAAACAGTCGATACGGTATGATAAAAAAATAAAAACTTGTGCTCAGATGTGTAAGGTTTCATTTGTTATAGTTCCATCTCAGTTTGTAGTTACACATTTTCAACTTGGTGCTGACCGATCTGTTAACTTCCTCACTCTATCCATGCAATAGTTTTCCATTCACAGTAATTTTCATAGGAGGCTTCTAGACAGGTCTGGTCACATTCCCTTCCATTAGTGGCCAAGTTGAGAATGGGAGCGCTGTGCAGAAGGCTTTAGTAACAAGGGAGCATAACTTCTCAATACAACTGCCAATAAATTCATGTCTGTAAATTGCACACATGGCTGTTTTCAACACATTCACTAAAATAAGTATAACACCATCAACCCCTTAAACATTTATTTCTGTATGCTGCATGTATACAGTAAATGTAAAGGGACTGTCAACCAGGGGCATTGCTAGGTTAAAACATGTGTGTCCTGGGCCCTGGATGTTTTGTCCCAGGCCCCCAAATTACTGGCTGACAGATAGATATGTAAAACTGTATTGCTGTACTCAGGAAGGCAATGCATTAATTTAATGCACTGCAAGAGCTGAAGGACCTGTGATGACATCACAGTCCATGTGATCAGTGCAAAAGGGAGAGGTTAAGAAGGACCTTTGATGATGTCACCATCATGTGACCAGTGCAGGAGGGGACGGCGGTCAGAAATGAAGAGGAGAAGTCCTGGGGAAGAAGCTGTGGTGAGATGTGTGTCAGAGGTAACTGAAGCGATAGATTCTCAGTGTGAGAGGCAAAGTAATGCTGGGAGTTGTGGTTATTTATCTGGGACTGTATGTTAGGAGTGGGGTGGAGTGATGTTATTTACATGGGACTGCATGTTGGAGGAGGATGGGGCAAGATGGTGTTATTTACATGGGACTGTATGTTGAACGCAGCTGTGGGAGGGAGCAATGTTATTTACATGGGACTGTATGTTGATGGTGGCTGTGGGAGAGAATGGTGTTATTTACATGGGACTGGATATTGATGGAGGCTGTGGGAGGGAGTGAAATTATTTACATGGGATTGAATGTTGAGGGGACAATGTTATTTACATGGGACTGAACGTTAAGGGAATGATGTTTACATGGGACTGTATGTTGAAGGCGACTGGAGAGGAAGTGATGTGATTTACATGGTACTGTATATTGGAGGGCCTGAAGGGAGGGCAATAATGTTATTTACATGGGACTGGATTTTGGAGGGGGCTGTAAAGATGGTAGGATGTTATTTACATGGGACTCTGAGGGCATTAAAGTGAGGAATATAACTACAGGGGGCACTGCAGAGGGGCATTTTAAATACTAGGAGCACTTCACGGTGAGCATTATAACAGTAGGGTGATATAAATACTGGGGGCACTGTAGCCGAATGTTAAATACAGGGGACATTAGGCATTCTTATTACTAGTGGGGGCTGTATAGGAGTGACTTATAGATGCCCCTTATTCTACTAAGAGCACTATGTGAGGCCTTATTACTACTGAGGGGTCTGTAGAGAGCCTTATTACCACTGAGAGAACAATAGGGGGGCCTCATTTCTACTGGGAGCTCTTTGAGGGCATTATTAATACTGGAGGGCTCTTCTACTAATGGAGGCACTCTTGGGGAGCATTATCACTGTTGGGGGCACTGTAGGGGGCCGTATTACTAATGAGGGTATTCTAGAAGGGAATTACTATTGGTAGGACTTGGAGGAGCACTATTACTATGGCGTGGGGCACTAATTTTTCTTCAGGATAGTATTTGGGGATATTGGGAAGCATAGTGAGCAGCAGGATAACACTTTTGGGGCTCCAGATTGGGGGATGATGATAGAAAAGTGAGGAAGCTAAGATGTCTGTGTATGAAACTCTGCAGAGACAAGGCGAGGCTGAAAGAAGTTGTCCCAACCGAATGGAGAAGATGATGACAGAGAACATCTGCATCAGAGGAGATGAAACCTGGCAGGCACTGGATACAAGATGTTTGTGCTGCTGTATAGCAAGTGCAGTAAAATGTGGTGTACGAGAAGAGGGTCAACTTAGAGAATGGGGCCATATTACTTGTGGCTTGGGCCCCGGATCTTTTGAGACCATGGCAACTCCACTGCTGTCAACTACACAAAATGGTATAAAAAGTGCTTGGTTTATCAAATAAACTCCCATCTTGTGCTTCTTGTGCTACTATTTACTTTGTGTTATGTAGCAAGTTGGTACATCTTTGTGTAGATAGCTAGTATCCTGGACGAGCATGCACAGTCCCTCTTTCTTCTTCAGTTCATAATCTATGAATGCTGCAATTGCGGTAGTAAGATCTGTAAGCATTCATGTAAACGTATTGTTGTAAATATCCACATAGGCAAGGGCCAAAAAATGTTGCGTAATGATTGAACGAATGTCAATTGCATTAGTACAATCTATGAATTGATAGCAGCAGTATTTGGTCGGCATTCTATAGTCCAAATTCGTGGTGCATGTAGAAGGGAAGTCCCATGTAAATAACAATCATAGATCCTTGCTCTGTACCTGGTATGAAACAAAGCATACTTGAGAGCACTGGGTACTACGATTATGGGGGTCATTTACTACCCAGAAATACACCTATATCAGGCATATTTCTGGTGCAGGTTGCGGCGCAAAATTTATTTGCAATCTGTAACTTCTACCTCCTTATGCTAGGTCTAAAAATGTAGATGTGGTGCTGGTGGGGAAGGGGCAGACAGGCCCATATCATTCATCATGTCTGTTTTAGGCAGAGAAAATGGACTAAATAGAGGGTATCCTCTAGCTATAGTGGTTTATTAAGATTGATGTCTAAAATGCCGGTCCTAATAAATGACCCCCAAATGATAGAATATTTGGGGGTCATTTATTAAGACCAGCATTTTAGACGCCAGCCCTAATCAGCCCCTGCTCTGGTGATGGATCCTCCAAAATTATGTAGAGGTGCCAACCTCTACATAACTTCGGTGCATCCAGCATTGGTCCAAATGTAAGCCAGATTGATTGTTGGATAACATTTAGACCATTTTGACCCCCTTTGTTTCTCTTTTGCAGTGCATTTCTTACAATGCCCACCCTTTAGCACTGTGTTGTTTTTAGGGCCAACAATTTGTGTTGCCTAAGATGGACTCTTTACAGAGTTTGAGGGTCTGTTTTCTTGATGTAAAATTCCAAATCATCACCACAGAAATAGAATGTAATTGCAAAATTCTAGCTGCTATTAAAAGGAGATTATAAGAACACTGCACACTTTTATAATTGAGATCAATGTACGCATTGCATGCTGCAAGTTTATAATCTCTGCCTAGTGGTGGACATTAGTCTGCCTTCATGTAAAGCTCAAGATATACCTATTGAATAGAGACAATATGTTTGTAAAGGATGGAATGCAAACCTGTATGTAAAAATGGAAAAAATAAGCTGAGACAAATATGACAAGGTGAGGGTTCAACTCCACATACTGCAATATATGCTTTAATCCCATATCCAAGCAAATTTAACTGCAAACAGAGACAAAATTCAAAGCTCTTGTGCCCCGATGCAAAATCTGAAGCAGAAATCTTGTGTTGGAGTCTGTGGCTTTTGTTTAAAGGTTAGCGAGGTTACTTTACAGTCTAGCAATGAGATAATGATGTTCCTTCAGGCTTAAAAGCAACAGACATTTCCTTTTACAATAATATATGTTAGCATGAACTAGAAGGCAGGTAATCTATACATTTCCTATCTACAGTACACAGCAGGGGAAAAGAAAGGGTGAAAACTCACAATAATGAAATAATGAATACTAGCTAGTTAAATTGAGATGACAAAAAACACGTAAAGGGGTTTTTCACAAAACAGCCATCTTTCCGAACTAACCTTTGCTGGATGAACACCTTGGAACAAGGCTGAAATGTGTGGCATCATATGAAGAAAGAAGACTCCAGGTTTTTTGTTTTTTTTTTCATTTTTGGATATCAGGAAATACATACTGTAGCTTGATGCATATTTTCAAGTTCAAGTTTGAAGCCATGGTCGTCTTGAGAGTATTTCTCCACTAAATATTGAGTTGTGCCAGTACACATGCACAACACAAATAAATGAGCACTACATTCACTGTCTATGATCTGTGTTACACAATCAGTCCTGATAATTAGATGAGCAAAGTTTTAAAAATTTGATTCAGCCATTTTGCCAAATTAATTTGCCACAAAGGGCATTAAATCAAATCTATCCCTGCTTGCAGGTAAACTTTAGGGATAGTGTATTTCAGTGTACATCACTGTGCATTGCAGCAACATGAATAGCTAGCCCTTTCTGGTAGTGAAACATTTACTGTGCATCAGAATGAAGGGCAGGTGACATATATGATTGTGAGCATCATCATGCAGGCCACCAACAGTTCTAGCTAATCCCTAGCTAAACCAAAAGAAAAGCATACAGCAGCCTTTAGTAGTGGCCCAAGATTCAAGTAGTGACCCGATGACAGTTGGAAGGGTGTCAGCAATAAGGCTGTGTTAACATCAAATCATTTTTCCATTCTTCTGATCCATCAGTAGAAGAGCCCAAAATCTGAGGATCCTGTAACTTCAGAAGCCGCCTTAAGACTGTCAGTATTTGGTCAGCATTTGATCAGTATTTGTTAGGCAAAAACAGGAGTGAGTCCAAAACAGAGATAAAATGTGATGGAAGTATTTGTATCTGTTCTATGTTTTGGACCGAATCCTGCTTTTGGTTCCAAATCATGATCAAATACTGATGCAAAATACTGACTGTGTGATAGAGGCCTTATGGATGCTCAAATGAAAGGCCCCGTTTTTTTGTTACAGTGCCTTGCGAAAGTATTCGGCCTCCTGGAACTTTTCAACCTTTTGCCACATTTCAGGCTTCAAACAAAAAGATATAACATTTTAAAATTTTGGTGAAGAATCAACAAGTGGGTCACAATTGTGAAGTGGAACGAAATTTATTGGATCATTTAAACTTTTTTGTAATAATAAAACTGAAAAGTTGGGCGTGCAAAATTATTCGGCCCATTTACTTTCAGTAAATGATCCAATGTTGTCCTAAATGACTGATGAAGATAAATAGAATCCACCTGTGTGTAATCAAGTCTCCGTATAAATGCACCTGCTCTGTGATAGTCTCAGGGTTCTGCATCATGAAGACCAAGGAACACACCAGGCAGGTCCGTAATACTGTTGTGGAGAAGTTTAAAGACGGATTTGGATACCAAAAGATTTCCCAAGCTTTAAACATCCCAAGGAGCACAGTGCAAGCGATCATATTGAAATGGAAGGAGTATCAGACCACTGCAAATCTACCAAGACCCAGCCGTCCCTCTAAACTTTCATCTCAAACAAGGAGAGGACTGATCAGAGATGCAGCCAAGAGGCCTATGATCACTCTGGATGAACTGCAGAGATCTACAGCTGAGGTGGGAGAGTCTGTCCATAGCACAACAATCAGTCGAACACTTCACAAATCTGGCTTTTATGGAAGAGTGGCAAGAAGAAAGCCATTTCTCAAAGATATCCATAAAAAGTCTCATTTACAGTTTGCCACAAGCCACCTGGGAGACACACCAAACATGTGGAAGAAGGTGCTCTGGTCAGATGAAACCAAAATTGAACTTTTTGGAAACAATGCAAAACGATATGGTTGGTGTAAAAGCAACACATCTCATCACCCTGAACAAACCATCCCCACTGTTAAACATGGTGGTGGCAGCATCATGGTTTGGGCCTGCTTTTCATCAGCAGGGACAGGGAAGATGGTTAAAATTAATGGGAAGATGGATGGAGCCAAATACAGGACCATTCTGGATGAAAACCTGTTGGAGTCTGCAAAAGACCTGAGACTAGGACGGAGATTTATCTTCCAACAAGACAATCTTTATTACTCTGATTATTGTCGATCATATGACCTGATCACGTGACCGCCTCTGTTCCAGGGTACGCTATATGCCGTGCGGAATAAGACGCCGCGTCCACCGAGGTAACTGACGAGAGGCAACTGACTCGAGACCGGCCCCTCCATTACGGCGATACGGAGTAAGTACTCCAACTGGAGATTAGTTTACCAACATCGGTGCAGTTGTTCGGAGACAAGTCCCCTATTGACGATATAGTGGGGAAATCTTTTATCCTGAGGACAGCCTTTTGAAAGTGGTAAGAGCCTATATAGGCTGTATGTATACCAGACTAATATCATCTGGACGGTAATACTAACCATATGCCGGTATATATATATGGGACAGTGCTATTCCATCTATACCAGAAGATTTGATCCTTCCAGTTAACCCAAACGGATCTATTGGATTGAGATTTGATCTTCCCAACTAACATACATGGATTTATTAGCGTGCTGGATCATGCAATAACAGGCTTTATACCCACTGACATTGTGAATATCATACTATTTGGGATTTTTTATTTGTTTTTAATTGTTTGTTATTTTGATTTTATGTGTACTTGCTATATATATATATATTTTTTTTAATTAAAATTCCATACATTTCCAGGTATGGAGTGCAGGTCTCTTTTACCAATCTGTTAGTCATTTCTTTTCTGGTACTAGGTGAACCAGAAAGACCGCTGCACTATAAATATCCATTTGATACGGTGTGAGCCCTCCATTCCTGTTTTTATAAAGCAAAATCTACAATGGAATGGTTCAAAAATAAATGTATCCACGTCTTAGAATGGCCAAGTCAAAGTCCAGACCTGAATCCAATTGAGAATATGTGGATAGAGCTGAAAACTGCTGTTCACAAATGCTCTCCATCCAACCTCAAAGAGCTCGAGCTGTTTTTCAAGGAAGAATGGGCAACAATTTCAGTCTCTAGATGTGCAAAACTGATAGAGACATACCCCAAGCGACTTGCAGCTGTAATCGCAGCAAAAGGTGGCGCAACAAAATATTAATGCAAGGGGGCCGAATAATTTTGGACTCCCCACTTTTCAGTTTTATTATTACAAAAAAGTTTAAATGATCCAATAAATTTCATTCCACTTCACAATTGTGACCCACTTGTTGTTGATTCTTCACCAAAAATGTAAAATGTTTTTTTTTAGTTTGAAGCCTGAAATGTGGCAAAAGGTTGAAAAGTTCCAGGGGGCGAATACTTTCGCAAGGCACTGTATTTTTCTCTTCTTCTGATGGATTAGAATAACAGAAAAATAAACGGTGAGGTCAACACGGCCAAACAGGGACACTAGTGTCAAACTTGGCCAGTTGTGGCAACAATTCAAGTTTGACTGCCCAGGGCTCAAGGACTGGCCCACCTTCTGCTCAACATATGTATGCAGGACTGGTACAGCTTTTTAGAAGTAATGACGACTTGGGAGTCTTTGTGGGCACAAGCCATCTGTTCTGCTGTTGGAAAAGTTGCACACGTCACTGGGAGATACAGTGTTTGCTGCGTCATGCTGTACCACCACATTAGCACCCAGAAAATGCTTCACCTTCTGCTCACATATCCTGCATACTGCCAAGCTAATGTCCTCATAGGGAATTGCTATCTGCTGATTGCCTGGCTGCACGGCATTATGGTTGATCTCACATTCCTGGGATTCTTAAATTCGCTTTGTAACACATGTAGCCACCATTTTAGGAATAAAACAAATCAACATTTTCCTGATCAAAGTCAATTTATTTCACTCAACACTACTGATGATATTACCCTAGAGAAGCACCATCATCTCTTTTTTTAAGTTTTACTTTAAAATCCCCAAAAATAAATTTAAAAAGATCCCCAAAAATAAATCAAAATTTTCCTGATCAAAGTCAATTTGTTTCACTCAACACTACTGATGATATTACCCTAGAGAAGCACCATCAACTCTCTTTTTTACGTTTTACTTTAAGATCCCCAAAAACCTTCAAAATTTAGAGAAGAGAATATAATGCTTCCTGACATTATCTGCTTTATAACAAAGGCTTGTTTACATCTGACATCCTAATTCTTCTATCTTCCCATGTCATCACGGGACAGTTAAGGTCCTATTACACCTGAATATAATCTTTCAGATTATCACTAACAAGCGTTCATTTAAACGCTTGATAGTGATGATCTGCCAGTGTAATACTGCCGCCAATTACCCAAAGAACTTGTTCATCAGGTAATCAGAATTTTTTAGCAGGTTTAAAAATCCTCATTTGTCAGTAGCAGATCGTGTTGTGTAATCACAATCTGCTGCCAGCAAACAGCGATTCAGTATGGGAACGAGCAATGGCATAAGCGATCTCTCATCCCCATAGTGAGGAGGAGATTGCTGGATGTACAGATGTCTGGATGCACAGATGCCTGGGTCTGTCAATCAAGAAGGAGAGGAAGGGTTGGCAGAGCAAGCAGGAGGAGCAAGGGTGCATAAAGTGGCTTGGGCCTGCCCTTTGTGCACTTAACTGCTCATTTGCATATGTATGTAAAGTATTTCAAAATGAAACAACAAATGGCTAAGGCAAATTCCACAGTAGCGTTAAAACTATCCAGTAGGCTGTTCCGGCAGGGGTACAGCTTGCTGGAGTTTATTGTATCCAGCACAGATGGAAAATTCCTGAGTACTACAAGGCACCATTGACTATATTGAGATCTGGGATCCAGCCTGTTTCTGAGTGCTTGCATTTGGCTGGACAAAAAATGGTGCTTGCACCGATTTTTGTCCTGCCTCATCCTAGCACCAGCCGGCTCCCAGTCCAGTCCCATTATAGTCAATGGGGTCTGACGAGGAAAGGCAGTATCCAGCTATGCCAGATATGATGAACCCCAGCAGTCAAAATAGCCTGCCGGATAGTTTTAACACTAGCTTAAGTAAAAGGTATCATTACATACAGTTAAACTAGTCATGCAAGGCATTTTATCTGGTTTAATAATGAATTGTCTGGTGACAAATGCACTTTAAGAAGTCTTGAAGATGTTTTCCACGTAAATGGTTTCTTTAGTTCAGTTAAGCTCTACAAGGCATTGTGCCTGGTTTAAGAGTGAGTTTCATGGTGACAAATTCACTTTAAGTGTCGCTAAATTGATTTACCGTATAACTTCTATGCCTGGATGAATATAAACCTTCATAGATATGGTTACCGTCATGCTTTTTTGACTGTATGTGAGGTATTCTTAGCTACTGCAGTTATGCTTCACACTAGAAGTTAAAGGTAAAAAACATATTGCAAATGTTCAGAACTGCTTGGAACCCATTCTACAGTATGCTCTATTAGATAAAAAATAAAAACTGCTATTTACCAAAATTCATGAGGTTATGCATGTGAATATACGGGTATGTGAAACTATTCTATGAATATTCTGTATACCTTATCTCACTCTAATCCCAACGTTGTTACAACTTAAAGGGTTTCTGTCACCAGAAATACCCAAATTAAACTGTCTGACATTAGCAATGTACTTATTTCAGTTGCACCTAACTACTCTACTCTTAGTTTTCTACATGCCCCCATTACTCGATAAATGTAACTTTTATAATATGCTATTTAGCCTCTAGGAGCAGGGGAGGCGTTGCCCCTGCTTCTAGAGGCTCCATTCTCCCACCTCATTCACTGCCCTGTGCAGCTTGATTGACAGGGCCAGGCAGCGTTCTCCTCCTCCTGCCGGCCCTGTGTGCTGGGGAAATCTTTTGCCGTGCTGTATTTAGCGCAGGTGCAATAAGGAAACGTCCTTCACTATGCCTGCGCTGAATACTGCTGCAAGAGGCTAATTAGCATATTATAAAAGTTACATTTATTGAGTAATGGGGGCATGTAGAAAACTAAGAGTAGGGTAGTTAGGTGCAGCTGACATTAGCACATCGCTAATGTCAGCCAGTTTCATTTGGGTATTTCTGGTGACAGAAACCCTTCATAGTTGATGAATACGGACAATATAAACTATTACAAATGTTTGCCAGGTGAAATGTAAAAGGAAACTGTATATCATTTTATGGGAAAAATCTATATAACTTGTAATTTATTCATTGACATTTCTGCTCATCCTGGGCTGTGAAGTCAAGGAGGTGGTCCTATCAGTAATTGACAGCCTTCCCTCTATGACTGTGTATACAGAGATAGCTGTCAATCACTGACTGAAGACAAGGAGGCGGTCCTATCAGTGACTGACAGCCTTCCCTCTATGACTGTGTATACAGAGATAGCTGTCAATCACTGACTGAAGACAAGGAGGAGGTCCTATCAGTGACTGACAGCCTTCCCTCTATGACTGTGTATATAGAGATAGCTGTCAATCACTGACTGAAGACAAGGAGGTGGTCCTATCAGTGATGACAGCCTTCCCTCTATGACTGTGTATACAGAGATAGCTGTCAATCACTGACTGAAGACAAGGAGGAGGACCTATCAGTGATGACAGCCTTCCCTCCATGACTGTGTATACAGAGATAGCTGTCAGTCACTGACTGAAGACAAGGAGGTGGTCCTATCAGTGATGACAGCCTTCCCTCGATGACTGTGTATACAGAGATAGCTGTCAATCACTGACTGAAGACAAGGAGGTGGTCCTATCAGTGATTGACAGCCTTCCCTCTATGACTGTGTATACAGAGATAGCTGTCAATCACTGACTGTAGACAAGGAGGCGGTCCTATCAGTAATTGACAGCCTTCCCTCTAAGACTGTACATACAGCGATACCTTTCAATCACTGATAGGACTGTCTCCTTGACTTCAAAGCCCAGAATGTGCAGGAATTTAAATGAACAAATTATACGTTTTACTGAATCTTTTCCAATAAAGCTATATACAGTGGTCCCTCAAGTTACAATATTAATTGGTTCCAGGAAAACCATTGTATGTTGAAACCATTGTAAGTTGAGTAATTGGTTCCAAAGCCCCAAAATGTCATCCAAGATAAGAGAAAATGAAGAAAATAAGCAGATAATTGAGACAGATAAAGCAAGTCCTTACATATAACATCCAGGACTAGCTGCTTAGTAGCAACTAATACAGCTATTTTGCCAAAGAAGTGGCTGGATTGGTTGGATCTGAGTCTGAGGCATTGTATGTTGAATCTAGTTTCAACTTACGATGGGTCAGAAAAGACCATTGTATGTTGAAAATATTGTATCTTGAGGCCATTGTATCTTGAGGGACCAATGCATTCATTTTCTCAGCTCCTCCTGCTCTACGTAAAACATCCTGCTACTCAGACAACATGTTTAAAGGGGTTGTCTGGGTTCAGAGCCATCTCCTACTGCCGCCGGACCTCCCACGGCCCCCGCCATATGTCCGCCCCTGCCTGAATCCTAGTTCATTGTCTTTGTTTGAGTGTAAGTGTGTACTGCTCTGAAGTTAGGGTACTTTAGACTCTGGATTAGAGATGAGTGAACCTGATTTCCTGATTTTTGAAAAAACTCAAATTGATTCTGGCTGAATCAAAGTGGCTCTGATTGTCCTGGAAATTGGTATCACACCATATGGTCTCCTAGCAAAATATGTTATCCATTTTCATTAATTTTTTATGAATTTTGGCTTTTTACACCCCTCCCCCCAAGCTCTTGAAATCAATGACAGCATTAGTAAATCATTTCTGAGTGACACTCACATACATAACAATGGGTAAATGCATGTTTGACAGTGTTAACAAACAGTGGGTTTAAAAATACACTGCACCAGTGCATGTGTTATGCTTTTTCATAAGGGACAAAAATTGTCCCTTATTGGGGGCAAATGGTATTTAAACACACAAGGTGATATGGAATTTTAAAAAAGTGGCTTGTTGGCACCAAGTGTCCAATAATTATGCATTAAGGTTAGAATGCCTGCCCATAAGATGCGCACAAGTGTTACTTGTCAGAAGAAAAAGGGGTTAGTTCTGAACTAGCCTATAAGAATTTTCCGCACTGGTGGGGGACAACTTGTGTAATAATATGACAGTATGACGCTACATAGAATGATGATATCACATTGAAACTAACATACAGTAGTCATCAACTGTGATTTTTGATATACATCAACAGATACCATCTAAATAAACATTTGATAATGAGTCATTGATCATAAGTAGAGTTGATAAAGAATGTTACAATACCATTGTGGAGTCAAGGCAGAGTAAGAT
This sequence comes from Rhinella marina, assembly GCA_900303285.1. Classification (NCBI taxonomy): domain Eukaryota; kingdom Metazoa; phylum Chordata; class Amphibia; order Anura; family Bufonidae; genus Rhinella; species Rhinella marina. The sequence goes on from ONZH01018431.1 coordinate 49,832, forward strand.
ATAAGCTAAAAGAAACATTTTGGTGTCAAGATGCAGTATAAGCTAGTCATATCTGTCAATATGCATCAAGAAATTATGGCCAAAGAGAATATTAAAGTTGTATTATTGGTCATAAGCAGAGATAATATAGCATGTTATATCATCATGGTATGTTGTAGGTAGGGTCATACAGTAGTAACAAATGAGCCAAACGATAAAGAAGAACAACAGAAATCATATAGAAGAATACATAACAGAACAGTGCTCCAAGACTGTTGAAACTGGGAGTATCTGTTATGCACTCAAGCTAACATTGTTTCGTAGGAGCAGGTGGTGTTGACCAGCTGGACTACTTCATTTATATGTGGGCTGGAAGCTTGTTTCAATACCTAGTAATGAGAAGCTTAGTTGCCATCATTAAGTGCGTGATAATTGATCTGTGTTTCGGGGTGAACTGATCAATTCCAATCAGTAACAGTGCTATCTGTGGAGTTAAGGGAATGGAGATCCAAGTGATAAGATATGTTCGGTTGCCCTCCAGAAAGGTTTGATGGATAGACAATCCCATAGGATATGAAATAGGGAGCCTGTGTCTGCAATTTCTCCAGCATATTTTAGAGCAGGATGGGAACATGATATGTAACCTATCTGGAGAATAATACAATCTCAAGTATGTCTTAGTGGTAGTTTCTCCATGTGTGAAGCTATGGAAAACATTATACTGTATGAAAATCTGAAAGAGGTTTCCCAATCTATATAAATTTATGAAATTTCTCATTAGGTATATTTTTGACTCTGTGTAACTAATGGAAGTATAGGGTTTGAAGGTCATCAAAAAAGTTGTGAATGGTACGTAGTTAAGCCTAGTTTTTCCATTGTGTGAGATCTACTGTAGTTGAGGAATACAATCTTCTAGCAATTCTGCCGGGAACTCTTTTAGAGTGCAAAAGATTTGCCCTTTTTTAAGTTTAACAAAGTGTCTCCAGGTGCTATCAGAAATAGAGACAGTTTTAATAGGAAGGGGAAAGCACTGGGGGCCCCCAGTGCAGCGACCATACAAATTCTTAGGAAATTTAGGCCGCAGATATGTCTTTCAATCTGAAGCCATTATGTGTTTGTGTTGTCATTCCACCAATATGTTAACTGGCCTAGAATAGCTGCGAGATAATAATCACACAAATTGGAATGTTGAAAGCAACGCTTGTTTTTTTTCCCCACCCAGATAAACTGTCTAAGATTCTAATTAATGATTTGAAAAAAGGTTTTCAGTAGGGCTATAGATAGTGCTCAAAAGAGATATAGTAGCTTGGAGAGAGGTAGCATTTTATCAGACGCAGTCAAGAAATTATATGTTTGGAGAGGTCTGTAGTTTCTTTGGAGATCTCTGTAATCAAGCGTAGGAAGTTGTAGTCACAGAGTTTATGGGAGGGAGGCGAAAGATGCACCCCTAAATAGGATATTTCCGAGTTTTGTCAGTCTAGGTTGAACGTGTTTCTAAGTGTAGGCATGAGTATAAAACTTATTGGGAGGGCTTGTGATTTGTCCTGGTTTATCTTATAGTATGACTAGCTGAAGGACCCGGCTTCGCCTGGGTATATTGCATCTATTTGATTTAATGTTTGTATGTGTGTCGTTAAAAGATATCAAGTGTTACCTCTACAGTGCCCACCCCTTTAACAGTGACCTCCAAAGCAGCCTGCCCCTTAACAGTAATATCCACAGCACCCTCCCCTTTAATTGTGACCTCCACAGCAGCTAGAGTGGCCACTGTCTTCACCCCAGAAAGCCTGACCTCACCAGCCATGCCCCCAAACGTGAAGCCACGCCCCGGTCACCATGAAGCCACACCCCTAAACATGAGGCCACGCCCCCTGGCTCAGTGACGACACAGAGGAGAATCTGTCTGAGCGTGAGCTACTGAAAGGATGTACATCCCTCAGTTGGTCCAGGCACTGCGCTGGATGGAGGAGAGGGAGCCAGAAAACTGGACTGTCCAGCCTAAAACCGGATGTCTGGCCACCCTAACATCAGGCTTCCCTTAGGGTGGCCAGAGGTCCGGTTTTAGGCTGGACAGTCCGGCTTTCAGACTGCCTGTCCTCCGTCATGCGCAGGGCCTGGACGGACACAGGGATGTCCTTTTGAACAGCTCACTCTCAGACAGCAGCACTGTGCAGTCTGAGCATCAGCTGCAGGGAGAAAGTCACCCTCCCTCCCACCCCTGCAGCTGACAGAAGTTGATTTTTACCTTAATTTTTTCAATCCCCGTGGGCTGCGGAGTGGAAGGGGACGTGACCTGACCGAGTCAGGGGCGTGGATAAGTGGGACCCGGGGGGTGGGGATTTTAAGTCCATGGCTGGGTTGTTATGGAAACCTGGTATGAAACAGTGTGTGTGTGTGTATGTGTGTGTGGGAAGACTAACTGCTTGTGAGCTTCTATGGGCTAATAACGGTCATATGACCAGGCTTCTATTGGCGAATGCATTTTTTGGGAATATCTCAGGAACGGTACGTCCTGGAGAGCTGGTCTAAAACCTTCCGGGACAATTGATGCACCTGTGTGCCAAATTTCGTGATTTTAGCTGTGACGGTGCAGATTCCTTTAGTGGACATACACACACACATACATACATACACTCAGCTTTATATATTAGATATCTTACTGAATTATTCAGCTAATCTGAAAAAGGAAGTCTAGTCCAGTTTGTTAGGGTGAGAATGATATCATCTGTGAATAATGCTAGTGTGTGGTTTTTTTTGGCCTATTTATATTCCTGTGATATCCAATTGGTGGCGAATGAGGGCTGCCAGGGGTTCTATCAATATGACATAATAAGGAGGAGAATGGGAATCCCTGCCTAGTGCCGTTCATAATATATAGTTCTTAGGTGCTGTTTAAATAGATGTTTGTGGAGGGTTGGTTGTAAAGGGCTCTGAATGCTGATTGTATGTTTCCTACGAGACCAAATTTGACTAGTATCACAAAGGCATAGTCCCATTTTATGGGTTCATGTGCTTTTTTTGCATCAATGGTGAGAAATAGAGCTGGGAGATTTTTTGTTTGACATTATTTTAATGTCGATATTATCCGTGTGGTGTTGTCGGGGCCTTATCTGCCATGTATAAAGCCAACCTGATCGTTTTGAATTAGTACAGGTAGAATGTTTTTTTTTTAATCTTGTGGCTATGATTTTAGCATATAATTTTATGTTGCTGCTTAATAATGATATGGGTCTGCTTAGTTTTTTTTGGTTCTAGAAGGGATTTGCCTGATTTGGGTATCATAACTATGAGGGCTTTCAGCATTTTGGGGGAAAACTGTCCAATGGAGAAGGTTTATTATTAGTGTTGATCGAGCACCGTAATGCTCGGGTTCTCGGGTGCTCTGGCCGAACACTAGGTGGTGCTCAAGTGCTCGGCCGAGCACCCGAGTATAATGGAAGTCAATGGGAGAACCTGAGCACTAAACCAGGCACCCCCTGCTCTGAAGAGGGGAGGGTGTCTGGTTCTTAGGGAAAGGTGACAAAATGGTGGAAACACCACTGAAATGGTTTGGGAACAGCATGGGAAAAATGTCTGGATGCATCATGGACTCCAAAGTCGCTGCTATTAACGATGTTGTCCGAGTATTACGCCACTTTTACGGAATGACAAAAATACCCCCCAAAACCGAAGACCGAAGATAACATTGATTTTAGAGGAAATGTTGTTAGGAAACATATATTTACTCGTATATAAAGCGCAAGTAGCAGCAGGTCCTCACCCCTAATGTTTTACATGGTCAGATCAGCAGCAGGCACTCGCCCCTAATGTTTTACACGGTCAGCTCATCAGAAGGCACTCGCCCCTAATGTTTTAGATGGTCAAATTGTTGAGGTATATGGACCTGATGTAATGTATTCTATTGTCTGCAAATCCTGAGTTTCCCACTTCTCCAGGATAATGTGAATGTAGCGTCCTGATTAATGTGACAAGACAAGAGCAATGTACCTTTTTATACTTTTATACTTTTATACTCTGTAACCTTTTATAAAGCTTGCGTATAATATATATATGTATATATATATATATATTTGGCTGATGCAACAAGTCCAAGATGGCCCCCGTACTCTTATCAATATCTAGCCATATCACACTTTCAGGCTAATGACGCAGAATGGTATGAGACTAGTATCCAATCAAGAACCCATACGAGTGCAAGAATGATGTACAGTCATGGCCAAAAGTTTTGAGAATGACACAAATATTATATTTTCACATGATCTGCTGCCCTCTGGTTTTTATGTGTGTTTGTCAGATGTTTTTATCACATACAGAAATATAATTGCAATCATATTATGAGTAACAAAAGCTTATGTTGACAGTTAGAATGAGTTCATGCAGCAAGTCAATATTTGCAGTGTTGACCCTTCTTCTTCAGGACCTCTGCAATTCTCCCTGGCATGCTCTCAATCAACTTCTGGACCAAATCCTGACTGATAGCAGTCCATTCTTGCACAATCAATGCTTGCATTTTGTCAGAATTTGTAGGTTTTTGTTTGTCCACCCGTCTCTTGATGATTGACCACAAGTTCTCAATGGGATTAAGATCTGGGGAGTTTCCAGGCCATGGACCCAAAATCTCTATGTTTTGTTCCCTGAGCCATTTAGTTATCACCTTTGCTTTATGGCAAGGTGCTCCATCATGCTGGAAAAGGCATTGTTGATCGCCAAACTGCTCTTGGACGGTTGGGAGAAGTTGCTCTCGGAGGACATTCTGGTACCATTCTTTATTCATGGCTGTGTTTTTAGGCAAGACTGTGAGAGAGCTGATTCCCTTGGCTGAGAAGCAACCCCACACATGAATGGTTTCAGGATGCTTTACAGTTGGCATGAGACAAGACTGGTGGTAGCGCTCACCTCGTCTTCTCCGAATAAGCTGTTTTCCAAATGTCCCAAACAATCGAAAAGGGGATTCATCAGAGAAAATGACTTTACCCCAGTCCTCAGCAGTCCACTCCCTGTACCTTTTGCAGAATATCAGTCTGTCCCTGATGTTTTTTCTGGAGAGAAGTGGCTTCTTTGCTGCCCTCCTTGAGACCAGGCCTTGCTCCAAGATTCTCCGCCTCACAGTGCGTGCAGATGCACTTACACCTGCCTGCTGCCATTCCTGAGCAAGCTCTGCACTGCTGGTAGCCCAATCCCGCAGCTGAAACACTTTTAAGAGACGGTCCTGGCGCTTGCTGGTCTTTCTTGGGCACCCTGGAGCCTTTTTGGCAACAATGGAACCTCTCTCCTTGAAGTTCTTGATGATGCAATAGATTGTTGACTGAGGTGCAATCTTTCTAGCTGCGATACTCTTCCCTGTTAGGCCATTTTTGTGCAGTGCAATGATGACTGCACATGTTTCTTTAGAGATAACCAGGGTTAACAGAAGAGAAACAATGATGCCAAGCACCAGCCTCCTTTTAAAGTGTCCAGTGGTGTCGTTCTTACTTAATCATGACAGATTGATCTCCAGCCCTGTCCTCATCAACACCCACACCTGTGTTAATGGAGCAATCACTGAAACGATGTTAGCTGGTCCTTTTAAGGCAGGGCTGCAATGATGTTGAAATGTGTTTTGGGGGATAAAGTTCATTTTCTAGGCAAATATTGACTTTGCAAGTAATTGCTGTTAAGCTGATCACTCTTTATAACATTCTGGAGTATATGCAAATTGCCATTATAAAAACTGAAGCAGTAGACTTTGTAAAAATTAATATTTGCATCATTCTCAAAACTTTTGGCCATGACTGTAGTTTGCTATTTGCATGCTTACGCCCTTTTCCTGTGATGTATTAATATGTGTGTGTAAATAAAGGAGGCTCAGAGGCTGGGGGGGAGAGCACTAGCTAAGAACTTGATACTGAACACTAAGTTCGTCTCTTGTACTTTATCGGTGTACACACGTGTTCTGGATAATTTGGAGTGACTGACTGAACCCCAAGAGGGCTAGTTAAGCCCCCCCCAACAGTTGGCGCCCAACGTGGGGCCCCCGAAAGGAGCGCCAGGACTCAGCGTCCCAAACCTCGACCGACGCCACAGGAACCACTCCCTCCCGAAGGAGGCCTGATCACCCTCACTGACCACGGTAAGTTGCATATACACTGTATGTGATAACTTGCCTGTGGCTCGAGGAGGTAGTGGTAACCTGGGGTTTAGGTTTTGTGGGACCTGAGTGAAACGTCACGTGACCAGATGCCTGGTGGTCTCCGCCGGGGGTTCCGGAATCTATAGCCCCTCAGATATCTGTAGAAGGTCCCGTGGGGATTCAGTCAGATCACAGTAGGGATCCAGACTGACAGCAGAGTCTGTGAGAACACAGTAGAACAGGGATAAATAATCATTCCGGTGTCGCGACTAGCGCGTACCGGGGGACAGTCAGTTAGACGGGCTGTCCGGGTCCATGGGACCAGGGAGATGATATATCGGTGTCGTGACTAGCATGTACCGGGGGACAGTCAGTCAGAAGGGCTGTCCGGGTCCGCAGGACCAGGTAGATAGTTAGTAGTTAGTGCGCTGAGTGGTGATTGTCAAGCCCATTGTTGCAACTCCCCCACGAGCGAAAAATTGAAATATAAGAAATTAGTCTGGGCAGAAATGTATAATGAAAAGACAAATGATTACTTTTACATGCCGTCAGCACGGCCCCTAAGATGGTACAGGAGGACCCAACCGCGCTCCCGCAGACACATCCCCCGCCATATCACTAGCCCCCTCAGTCTCCCTCTTCAGAGGGGTGGACCTGTGAAGTATGTCAGTGCCAAAACCACGCCCGAGGCTCACCTCCCTGTATCCAGTTATCACACAAGATGGCACGTCCTACGTCCCAATTTCCGTTCCAGCAGCCATCTTAACTAATCTCATTCCAACTCCGGTGGCCATCTTAACTCCTGCAACTTCCTTTCCAGGTGGCCATCTTAACTGAGGGAACGTCAGTCCCCGCCCAGCGGCCATCTTAGTTACTGGTATTCTCCATGACACGGCTACAAGTGGGAAGCAAAGCACATAGATGCAAGTAGAACCACAACGAGTACTCAACTTAATAAATGAAGGATATACACATACCTATAATTAGTTATTATTGTTTCATTAGATGAAATGACTTAACTTCTATGTTTTTTCTGTTACTAGGATTAAGTCAGCACTTGGAGGCAACTTCATCTCGATTCCTAACAGGTTGTTGTGATGGTGCAGGTGTTCAGGACTCCAGGTCAAGGGGAACTGGGTGAAGGTGTTAGGTTAGGTCCTCTCACGTAAATCCATCAAAAAAAAAATGGGGAAGCGGTGAGGTCTCTGATGGAAGCCCTCGTGTTGCCAATTTGAGTGGCGGTGAAAAAGAAAAAAAAAACAAAAAAAAAGCCACTGTGAAACAGACACAGAGGAGGCGAAGGGAAAAGCCAAGGCAGATCAGGTGGCACAAAATTGCTACCAAATTGCCTAGGCAGACCCCTGCCTTAGTGGCCACAGCTCAGGTCCCTGAAATAACTCCTCCTGTCTCCCTGAGAGTTCTTAAGACCTTACAGAACCAGGCGGGGAAGGAGGAAAGGGACCAGTGGGTGTCAAAAGGGGGGACTGCAAAGGAAGGACTAATACAGTTTCAAGGAAAACTCTGCCTTCCCAGGTCCCTCTAACCCACAATGGCACAAGCAAACCATGGAGTGACGCACCAGTCAAAAACTGCTGTGTGATTTAGTACATAGCACATGGTACGCTCCAGGGTTCAGCACTGTAGGAGCCAGATATACTCAAAGATGTAGGATTTGTGTCCCGAACAAACGTGGGTCAGGTGGTTACGGTACCTCAAAAACACACACCTCGTCCCTTGTATCCGTCTCAACGCTTGCAGATTACGTTCAACTACCCAAGGTGGATGTGTATGAGTATATACAGATGTGTGATGACTTGTTCTTTTCAGGATGGCCAGAAGTATACCTGGTAGCTAAGGTCACAGCCTAGACCACAGCAAAGAATATTATGGCCGAAGTTGTATGCAGGTACGAGGTACCAGAGACCACTGAAGGTGACACAGGTGTTCACTTTACAGGTGAAGTGATGCAAAAGGTGATTAAGATTTCCGATGTAGAACAAGCCTAAAGTGCTTCGTACCATCCACAAAGCAGCAGTAGGATAGGAACTGAACGGGACACTAAAGTAAAAGACTCAAAAAGCCATGGCAGAGATTAATAAGCCATGGACAGAGTGCCTGCCGTTAGCCCTCTTTTCAGTAAGGTATACCCTTAACCGTAAGACAGGCCTTAGTCCCTTTGAGGTCCTTTTTGGGTCAGCCCCTAGAACAGGATTGTATTTCCCACAGCAGCTCCAGATGCAACATGGTTGTCTGACAGATTATGTGATTAGTTTACATACATAGTAACATAGTAACATAGTTTGTAAAGCCGAAAAAAGACATCTGTCCATCCAGTTCAGCCTGTTTTCCTACAAGTTGATCCAGGGGAAGGCAAAAAAAACCCCTGTGAGGTAGAAGCCAATTTTCCTCACTTTAGGGGGAAAAATTCCTTCCCGACTCCAGTCAGGCAATCAGAATAACTCCCTGGATCAACGACCCATCTCTAGTAACTATAACCTGTAATATTATTACCCTCCAGAAATACATCCAGGCCCTTCTTGAACTCTCTTAGTGAACTTACCATCACCACCTCCTCAGGCAGAGAGTTCCATAGTCTCACTGCTCTTACCGTAAAGAATCCTCTTCTATGTTTATGTACAAACCTTCTTTCCTCCAGACGCAGAGGATGTCCCCTCGTCACAGTCACAGTCCTCGGGATAAATAGATGATGGGAGAGATCTCTGTACTGACCTCTGATATATTTATACATAGTTATTAGATCTCCCCTCAGTCGTCTTTTTTCTAAAGTGAATAACCCTAATTTTGATAATCTTTCTGGGTACTGTAGTCCACCCATTCCAGTTATTACTTTAGTTGCCCTCCTCTGAACCCTCTCCAGCTCTGCTATGTCTGCCTTGTTCACAGGAGCCCAGAACTGTACACAGTAATCCATATGTGATCTGACTAGTGATTTGTAAAGTGGCAGGACTATGTTCTCATCATGGGCATCTATGCCTCTTTTGATGCAACCCATTATCTTATTGGCCTTGGCAGCAGCTGTCTGACACTGGTTTCTGCAGCTTAGTTTGCTGTTCACTAAAATTCCTAGGTCCTTTTCCATGTCAGAGTTACCCAATGCTTTACCATTTAGTATGTACTGGTGACTTGCATTATTCCTTCCCATATGCATAACCTTACATTTGTCAGTGTTAAACCTCATCTGCCACTTTTCTGCCCAAGCCTCCAGTCTATCCAGATCCTGCTGTAGCAGTGCACTGTCCTCCTCTGTGTTAATTACTTTACACAGTTTAGTGTCATCTGCAAAAATTGATATTTTACTGTGCAAGCTTTCTACAAGATCATTAATAAATATATTGAAGAGAATAGGACCCAATACAGACCCCTGTGGTACCCCACTAGTGACAGTGACCCAATCTGAGTATGTACCGTTAATAACCACCCTCTGTTTTCTATCACTAAGCCAGTTACTTACCCACATACAGACATTTTCTCCCAGGCCAAGCATTCTCATTTTGTATACTAACCTTTTATGTGGTACCGTGCACAAGCATTTGACTAAAATACATTCTCGAGTTTTTGCTTCACTTCCAGATCCTGATAAGGTACCAGGAACCCACCCACTTGTGTCTGGAGATTGGGTGCTGCTAAAAAGACACGTTTGAAAAGTCCTTAAACCGTGGTTTGATGGTCCATTACAAGTGATGTTAACCCCAAGCACATCAGTGAAGCTCAAAGGAAAGCCAGCTGAGAGCTTGGACACACATGTATAGATAGATGCCATAGGAGTCCCAAGGAGGGTCCCCAATGAGTTCAAAGCAAAAGATCAGGTGGTGGCGGGATTTGAGTCTGGAGAATAACGCCTTCCCCATCTTGCAAAACCGTGTTATTAGGGTTAGGGACAGTGGTGATCCTGATCCAGTTAAGTCCAGCTGCACAGGGTGATGTCCTATCTAGGGGTCATTGGTCTCAAACTGGTGAAGAAATCCAACTTCCTTTCCCTCTGGTAAGGTCACCTACAGGTAGGGTCAGACATGGTAAAAGACGATGTAGTTTTCTATTTGCATGCTTACGCCCTTTTCCTGTGATGTATTAATATGTGTGTGTAAATAAAGGAGGCTCAGAGGCTAGGGGCGGAGAGCACGAGCTAAGAAATTGATACTGAACACTAAGTTCGTCTCACATGTTCTGGATAATTTGGAGTGACTGACTGAATCCCAAGAGGGCTAGTTAAGCCCCCCCCCCAACAAAATCAGCAGCAGGCACTCGCCCCTAATGTTTTAGACGGTCAGATCAGCAGCAGGCACTCGCCCCTAATGTTTTAGATGGTCAGATCAGCAGCAGACCCTCACCCCAAATGTTTTTGAGTGTCAGCAGCACTGAAGGTCAACTTGTCAGGAGGAGGACCAGAGTGAAGAAGTGGAAGAGGAGGTGGTGGACGATGAAATCACTGGCCCAACATGGGAAGGAGGCAAGCTGAGCGAGGACAGCAGTACAGAGAGGGGGGATCCGCAGCACCGCAACAGGCTGGAAGAGGCGGTGGGGTGGCAAAAGGAGAAGGCAGGCTACACCAACAAGTGTAGACAATAATAGAATTGTCAATTGCAACCTGTGCCATACCAAAATGAGCAGGGGCATGAACACTAGCAACCTGACCACCACCAGCATGATCCGCCACATGGCAGCAAAGCACCCTAATAGGTGGGCCAAACGTCTGGGTCCATGATCGGTGTCTGCGGGTCACTCCACTGCCTCCTCTTCCCCTGTGTTACGTGCTAGCCAAGACGCAGGCCCAGATGGCTCCCGCCCTGCACCTGGACCCTCGCAAGCACCATCAGCGAGCACATCCACTTCTGTGTCCCAGCACAGCGTACAGATGTCCATACCCCAGGCCTTTGAAAGAAAGCGCAAATGCCAGCCACCCACCCACAGGCCATAGCACTAAATGCACACCTTTGCAAATTGCTTGCGCTGGAAATGTTGCCGTTTAGGCTTGTGGACATTGAGGCTTTTCGCAGTCTGATGGCAGCGGCTGTCCCTCGTTACTCAGTACCTAGCCGCCACTATTTTTGCCGGTGTGCCATCACCGCCTTACACCAGCATGTGTCCTGTAACATAACCCGTGCCCTGACCAACACAGTTACTGGGAAGGTCCACTTAACGACTGACACATGGACAAGTGCTTCTGGCCAGGGACGCTACATTTCCCTGACGGCACACTGGGTGAATGTTGTGGAGGCTGGGAGCGAGTCATACCCTGGGATGGCACAGGTGCTACCAACACAAAGGATTGCGGGCCCTACTTCCAACAGGTTTTCCGCCACCACCTACATTAGCGGCTGCAACCCCTCCTTCTCCTCCTCCACTTCCACCTAGGAATTCTCATCTTGCAGCACCAGTCAGCCATCAGTCATTAGCTGGAAGCAGTGTAGCACTGCAGTGGGGAAGCAGCAACAGGCTGCGCTGAAACTTATTTGCCGCAGAGCTGTGGCAGGGTATAAGGGACCAGGCTGAGCTGTGGCTCTCGCCACTCAACCTACAGCCAGGCATGGTTGTGTCTGATAACGGCCGCAACTTGGTGGCGGCTTTGGAGCTCGGCAAGCTCACACACATACTGTCACGCTCAGGTGTGGGGGGAAAACCACACAGAGCGTAGGAGGGAAAGGAGATTAGGCCTGGAAACTAAGGAAGGAAGATGGACACCTTCTAAAGGAAACCCTGACTCTAATCCTGACTTACTACCAATATGAACAAGCCTCAAATGTAGGTGAGTTCATACACAGGAACCTAAACCAAACTGACCCTATAGGACTCTGGAACTAATGACAGGAATGGGTCTACCTGTTCCTCCAACCGGAAGGACGAACAGGAGTCTCCCTCAGGCCAAAAAACTGCTTCAACTTGGTGGTTCAGCGTTTTCTCAAAACCTACACCAATTTGCCTGAGCTGCTGGTGAAGGTGCGCCGCCTGTGTGTCCATTTCCGAAAGTCACCTACAGCTTCCGCCGGTCTGGCAATGCTGCAGCAGCGCTTACACTTGCCAGCTCACTGACTGCTGTGCGACCTGAGCACAATCTGGAACTCCACCTGCTCACAATAAAGGTGGACAGCTCTGCATGTGGAAAAGGTTCTGATAAGCGGCTTAGTGTCACAAGGAGGGAAAAGTTTTGGAAAATAGTAAAGGAGTACCTAGCTGACCGTGTCAACGTCCTCAGCGATCCCTCTGTGCCTTATAATTATTGGGTGTCTAAGCTGGACACGTGGCACGAACTGGCGGTCTATGCCTTGGAGGTGCTGGCCTGCCCTGCCGCCAGCGTTTTGTCGGAGCGGTTATTTAGTGCCGCTGGGGGCATAATAACTGCTAAGCGCATCCACCTGTCAACTGAAAATGCTGACAGGTTGACGCTTATCAAAATGAACAAGGCCTGGATTGCCCCTGACTTCGCTACCCCACCAGAGGAAAGCGGCTGAATATAAAGGAAGGTTAGAGGTCTGGTCCTGGAGCTTTAGTTTCTGTTTTGCAGGACTTGAAGTTGGGGAGCTGTCCTTCTCAGAACTTGTGAATAAGATAGATCTGTGTCCTCTATTGTGTTGCATTTCAGGTGACCAGGTGTCTGGAGGTTGCTATTTCCCAGGAGCAGGAAAATCTTAGCAGTTCTTGTCTGTTATCTTTGTGATCCTTTTTTTAATTCTATATCTCTGAATCATTATTACCCTTCATCTTTGCAGCAGATGTTTTATGTTGTGCAGCAGGTCTCTCTTGTTAGTCATGAAGAGGAGAGGAGGAGTCCTCAGAAGGTGAAAGAGCATTGCTTGTTGATCTCGCTGAGTCCTCTGACAGAGAGCCGACACCATCTTTCATCAAATCCTCCTTCACAGACATCTGTGTGTATATCAAAGTAGAGGGTGTTGGAACCCTCGTGGAGCATTGAGAAATCCAATCTGGATGCTTTTTAAGTCACTGGCAGAGATATGGACTTTATAGCGAGCTGGGCTAGTGAGGAACCATGTGTTCACACGGCCATACAACTTAGCAGCCAAACCACACACATCCATGAACGGCAGCTTGGTCCGCTGGCTTTCAGCACTCCCCAATCAGTGATGAAAACCCCCTCCGAGATTACAATGGGCAATAAAGAAGACATGTCAGACAGCTTACTGCGCATGTTCATGCCACTGTTTTAGTTTGCCTGCCAAGAAGTCCATGGGGCCAGGGAACAGGTTACTTGCCAGAGTCTAGGTAGGCCGGAACCTGGGTACTGGGGCAAGAGGTCTCTGCTTGCCAATTTGCCTCATGAAAAAACTGCTCTATTATGTGGAGGAGACTGAAATGCCTGCTGCTGTGGCTTTTGCTGTTTGTGGGAGGTGGAGAGGGGCTTCCCTTTCAGACACGCTGGCAGCAGACATCTGCTCGTCCAAAGCTGCAGTCTTTCCTGGTAATAATGTAATTTGGCCTATCTTTCCCCCAAGCATGGCTATCCAGTAATCATCAGATTGCTTGATGTCAATGATACGCCTGTGACGGTAGTATGCAAGTGAGTATTTTGCATGCAACTATGGCCAACATAACTGAGGAGCCAGTTTTTTCTGACTCCGCTCCCCAGTGAGAAGATCGGGTCTGGGTCAGTGTCACTGTCTCCAACAGCTACAGGATGGACAGCAAGCTGTGTTAGCTGTTTTTCTTTCACCAACACCCCTTGCTGCATGAGCGTCAGCATCTGTTCTAAGATAAAGGTTGCACAAGTTGGTTAATCACCTATGCCATGCAGGAAGCATGTGTTATTTTCCCCAGGATCAGCGTGGCCATGAAGTTGCAAGTTGCAATTATTGTTGTTGACCACCTTACACAGTTGGAGTCGGCGGGGGTGACAGCCAGCAGGATGTTTGCTGCTTGATGTACTTTAGCGACTGCTCAGCTGGGTGGCTAATCTTGCCCAGGTTGAACAGCTCCAACACCGCATGGCAATGCTTGACACGTAATTGGAAGGGGAGGAAATAGGAGAGATGCTATACCCCGATTCTCTTGGGGACAGGAGGGTGTCCATGGGGGAGAATGTGGAGGAGGTAGATAATTGTCTGCTGTGGGGACCAGGAGAACACAATTGGCCTAGGGTGCCGCCTTGCAGCTGCCGCAAAAAAAAAAAAAACATTGACACAGTGGGCTGTGAAAGACATGTACTACTCTGCCTGTAACAGCTGCTCTGTCATCCACCATGAAGTGCACTTTGCTGCACAGCGACAATCGCAAAGAGCGGCCCATGTTCTCCGCCACTAGAGAGGAGATTCTACTAAATGGTATGGCAGTAACTGTATGGTCAGAAACTTAGGCGGGTGGGGGTTCAACTTGTAGACACGCTAATTACTGGTTGAGAATAGTTTTTTCATAGCCACACATTCCATTAAGGATGTCTTGCAATGGAGTGGAGGACAAGGAGGAGTATTCTTAGCATAAGAAGAAGCTGCTGCTAATAGAAAGGACACTATATTGCTTGGGGATGTGGGTTGGCTGAAACAAAGAGTACCAGGAGAAGGATGACGGCCTTGTTCTGACTGGGAAAGATGGGCAGTTGTATTTTCCCAAGGGATCTGGTGATGCCGCAATAGAGCTCTAGTACCTATGTTGGTGTTTGAACATCCACTGCTTAATTTAATCCTGTAGATCTTGCACACTGCTGAGCTTTTGTGTGCCAGTCCTGTGGAGAAAAAAATGCCGGTTTGGCATAGCTATGGCACAATTTGTGTCTGTGCCTACAGTATTGGTGGCATCACTAGTTACTGAGCTGACCACAATATAAACAGATCTGGCCCTACCAGTTCTTTGTGAGGTTTTTGGACATACAATGCTGCCACGGTCGCCACCTTTCTCTCGAGATTTCTCCTCCTCCTCTTTGGCACCCCTATCCAGCTGTTGGGTCCTGTCAAAACCCACAATCATCATCAGAATCCTCTTCCTCCCTGTCACTTTTATCAAACTATGATATATAATTATGAGTTTCTTAGCACCCCTCCCATTTCCTGCTCTGTATTTTCCCTGACTGCCACTGTCTGCGCCACCAATACCATGGCTACCACTTTTACCACCACCAACACAGCCTCCAATGCAACCTCCTCCTGAACATCCTCCTCAGGTCAGCCCAAACGTGCTCTCATATGAGTCATTATTAGAGATGAGCGAGTAGTGTTCGATCGAGCCGGTATTCGATCGAATACTACGCTATTCGGCATACTCGATTTCAATCGAGTATAACGGCGATGGCGCACTTAGAATTCGTTTCCCCTCCCACCTTCCCTGGCGCTCTTTTTCCACCAATCAACATGCAGGGGGGGGTATGACAGGCACGCTGAGCACGCTGGCAGCGCGAAAACAGCGTCTACATGGATTGGCTGGAAAAACCATGTGACCTCGAATATTAAAAACTCAGCTCTTCCTGCTCGTACGCATATGCTGCGTGAACTTAGTCAGGGACAGAGGCTGGAGAAGGGACAGACAGGTTTTAGCAGTTGGACAGGCAGGAGCGTGATTAAAAGCCCTTATCAGGGCTACTATAGTGCACTACAGTGATAGCTTTACTACAAGATACACTTTACAGAGAACGGCTGCCGTATTCAGGGATAGCTGCTGGAGTAGGGACAGAGAGAGGCATTAGTGGTGTATTAGGTGCTCTGCTACATACCAAACTATATTTGGCACTACTGTTCAGCGTTCTTTTTGGCTGAAAAACCCTGTTATATAACTAGTGTGTATATGCACCATCTGATCTGGCAGTATACGGCTGTGAATTTTATTTTATTTTTTTTAAATACAGTTTATTTGGCTCTAGTGTTCTGGGTTCTGTGTGCCTGCAATACCCTTTTTGTATACCAGGTGTAAATACCCACCGTCTGTACAGTTAGTACACGGCTGTGTACCTTGAAATATACAATATCTAGGCCTTTTAATTGGCCACTATACTGTGCGTTCTCTTGCTAAATTATTTCACATACCTGGTGTAAATACCCACCGTCTGTTCAGTTAGTACACGGCTGTGTAACCTTGAAATATACAATATCTAGGCCTTTTAATTGGCCACTGTACTGTGCGTTCTCTTGCTAAATTATTTCACATACCTGGTGTAAATACCCACCGTCTGTTCAGTTAGTACACGGCTGTGTACCTTGAAATATACAATATCTAGGCCATTTAATTGGCCACTGTACTGTGCGTTCTCTTGCTAAATTATTTCACATACCTGGTGTAAATACCCACCGTCTGTACAGTTAGTACACGGCAGTGTACCTTGAAATATACAATATCTAGGCCTTTTAATTTGCCACTATACTGTGCGTTCTCTTGCTAAATTATTTTAAAACCTGGTGTAAATACCCACCGTCTGAGCAGTTAGTACACGGCTGTGTACCTTGAAATATACAATATCTAGGCCTTTTAATTGGCCACTGTACTGTGCGTTCTCTTGCTAAATTATTTCACATACCTGGTGTAAATACCCACCGTCTGTTCAGTTAGTACACGGCTGTGTACCTTGAAATATACAATATCTAGGCCTTTTAATTGGCCACTGTACTGTGCGTTCTCTTGCTAAATTATTTCACATACCTGGTGTAAATACCCACCGTCTGTTCAGTTAGTACACGGCTGTGTACCTTGAATATACAATATCTAGGCCTTTTAATTGGCCACTATACTGTGCGTTCTCTTGCTAAATTATTTCACAAACCTGGTGTAAATACCCACCGTCTGAGCAGTTAGTACACGGCTGTGTACCTTGAAATATACAATATCTAGGCTTTTAATTGGCCCACTATACTGTGCGTTCTCTTGCTAAATTATTTCACATACCTGGTGTAAATACCCACCGTCTGAGCAGTTAGTACACGGCTGTGTACCTTGAAATATACAATATCTAGGCCTTTTAATTGGCCACTGTACTGTGCGTTCTCTTGCTAAATTATTTCACATACCTGGTGTAAATACCCACCGTCTGTTCAGTTAGTACACGGCTGTGTACCTTGAAATATACAATATCTAGGCCTTTTAATTGGCCACTGTACTGTGGCGTTCTCTTGCTAATTATTTCACATACCTGCGTGTAAAAATACCCACCGTCTGATCAGTTAGTACAACGGCTGTGTACCTGAAATATACAATATCTAGGCCTTTTAATTGGCCACTGTACTGTGCGTTCTCTTGCTAAATTATTTCACATACCTGGTGTAAATACCCACCGTCTGTCAGTTAGTACACGGCTGTGTACCTTGAAATAACAATATTCTAGGCTATTTAATTGGCCACTGTACTGTGCGTCTCTTGCTAAATTATTTCACATACCTGGTGTAAATACCACCGTCTGTACAGTTAGTACACGGCAGTGGTACCGTTGAAATATACAATATCTGAGCTTTTAATTGCCACTTACTGTGCGTTCTCTTGCTAAACTTATTTCACATACCTGGTGTAAATACCCACCGTCTGAGCAGTTAGTACACGGGCTGTGTACCTTGAAATATACAATATCTAGGCTTTTAATTGGCCACTATACTGTACTGTGCGTTCTCTTGCTAAATTATTTCACATACCTAATTATATACCCAAATATTGTATTGCAACCAAAAAAAATAAAATGCGGAGGGGGGCTAGCGGAATCGGACGTGGACGAGGACGGGGCGGCGGGAAATGCTGTTGGTGGCCTTGTTGAAGCCAGTGGGGATACAATGCGTGCTGGTGAGGGTCAGCCAGGATTCCACTCATCCAGGAATCCCTGCCTTTTATGGGACATTTAAGCAGGGGGGCGAGTTACACCGCTGTTGAGGCCTGAAGCAGGTTGAACAGGTGGTGCAATGGGATAGCGATAGCGCTTCCACACAGTTGTCCACCAGCCAGTCATCCACACAGTCTCACTCTGAACCTCCTTCCTCCACACCTGGCAACAGAGGTCATCCCACCCTTGACCCTCCCAGGAGCTCTTTTCGGTTCCTTTTTCAGATGTGCCGGAAGAATCCCAGGAGCTAGCAGAGGAATTTGTTTGTAGTGATGCCCAAACACTTGAGTTTTCGCCATCTCCTGCTGATGTGGACCCTGAACCAGCATCTGTTATCATGAGCGATGATGATGATGAGACGCAGTTGCCATCAAGGGAGGCTGTTGGAATGTCCAGTGGGCAGGAGGAGGAGCAGAGTGAGGAAGAGGAGGTGGTGGATGACGAAATGACCGACCCCACTTGGCCAGGGGTGATGTCCAGCGGGGAAAGCAGTGGAGAGGTGGTGGTCTGCGCAGCACCGAAAAAGGCAGCAAGAGGCAGAGGGATGTCCAGAGGCAGAGGGATGTCCAGGCAGAGGATGTCCAGAGGCAGAGGGATGTCCAGGCAGAGGGATGTCCACAGGCAGAGGGATGTCCAGAGGCAGAGGACAGTCCAGACAGAGTAGTGAGGCCACAGCCAGCACGGCCGAAGCTGTTCCCGGCAGCGGGCAGTCG